>PVKS010032193.1:0-22737 GCA_004027875.1 Aplodontia rufa | reverse complement strand
CGATGTAGCTGTGCCTCTGTAGTTATTGGTTTGGGGCTGCATTAATTTTTTTATTGTTTTCTTCCTTCATTCCTTCCTTTCTCTCTACTCTTATAACAATTTAGCTTCAATTACCTCTCTTTTTTTTAAAGAGAGAGGGGCAGTGTGTGTGTGAGAGAGAGGGGAGAGGGAGAGAGAAAGAATCAATTTTATTCAGTTTTTCATGTGACTTTCATTTTTCTGAGACTTTGTTGTGTATGTGGTGCTGGGGTTTGAAATCGCATCCTTCGCATGTCAGGCAAGCGCTGTAATTGTGGAGCCACTGCTCCAGCCCCCTCAATTATCTCTTAAAGACCCTATCTCCAAATACAGTTACACTGGAGATTAGAACCTCAACAAAGGAATTTTTGTGGTCAGGAGGGGGAGCTTTGTACAAGAACTGTTCTCCCCCATTCCCTTATTGCATGAAAAATACACTCATCTATCCAATACCTCCAAAAATATTAACTCATTCCAGCATCATTTCTAATGGTTTATGTCCATAGTCTCCTCTAAATATTATTTAAATTAGATATAGGTCACACAGACACATAGTACAATTCACCTTGAAGTAAATGTCTCTATCTGTGTCTCACCACCAGAGCTCAGCTGAGCAGCCTTGACTCCTTGGCCCCAGTAAGAGACAGCCTGGCCTGTTGAAACTACAGTGGGGTAGTGGGGTCTTCCCCTTTGAGTCCTTCATAGAGGCAGTCTTGTCTCCAGGACTTTGCACTCTGATGGAGTGGTGGACTGCGATGAGAGCAGCAGCCCTAATTTTCTACTGTAATAGAAATTCCCTTAGTTAATTCCTTTAAAAATGTTTACTGTAGTTTTTTTTAAGTGGCTGCTCTAGGGCTTACTGTCTCAGAAAGCACTTCAGGTTTATATTAACTGAATTTCAGCAAGATATGGAAATTCTATTTTTCAGAGCTGTATTTCCTTTTATGTGTTATTATTTTGAAATATATATGAATATGTTATAAAGAAAACAACATATTGTAAGAATTGCTTTGTGTAATTTTGCAAAGTTTTATTTCTTTGTCTTCAAGTTCACTGATCTTTTTATTCTCTAGTGCAGATTCAATCATTCACCCAACTTATCCATCTTAGACATTTTCATCTATGGAAATTTTATTGTGATGTTTTGTATATCTTCTCTTCTTTATTGATTTATTTATTGATGTATTTTTGTGATACTAGGGGTCAAACCCAGGGCTTTGTGCATGCTAGACCAGCATTGTAACCATGGACCTTCTTATTTTATTTTGAGACATGGTCTTGCTAAATTTCCCAGGTTGACCTTGAACTTGCAATCTTCCTGCCTCAGCCTACTGAGTAGTGTGGATTACAAGGTTGTGCTACCATGCTTGATTTTTTTTTGTCTCTATTTTATGTCTCTTATGTAACCTTCTGAACACGAGTAATTCACTTACTATAGCATCTTAGTGTTGAGTTAGTCTGGATTGTTTTTCTCGGCCACATGTGTTGCATTTGCTTGTTTTTATTGCATGCTTGGTAATTTTTTGTTTGATGCTACACATAATTCACTGATAAGGTCACAGGTCCTAATGAATACTTTGTCCAATAGTAACAAGCTATGAGGGCTCCAGTGTGAACCATGGGAACAGACACCTTTCCGGGCCCTGTGTATCCCTTGTACTATTGTTTCCTCTAGTGCTTTTGAACTTTTTCCTATCTTTGGATGGTGTCCTTATGTGTTACTGATGAGCTGAGGACTTGAGAGGTGTCCTCCACAGACCTCCAGCGCTGTTCTTTTTAACAGCCTTCTCTATGTACCTTCATCTTGCATATGCTGCTGCTGTGGCCTCTCCATATGCCTGTCCCCTCAACTTCCTGAGGCTTATGGGCTCTTTTCCCCTGCACAGTGTCCCAGAAACTGCATCCAGGAAGGAAGAGGAACAACTGTAGGCCTTGCCTCTTTCATTCCCTTTCTCTCAGTGACTGCAATATCTGTCATATTTCTCCAATGTCTGAATGTCTATCATTTCATATTTTTTTTATGAATTACTAGTGTTTCTGACTCCATTACGGCTTAAAGCAAAAGTTAATGAACTGAATTTTTAAAACAGTTGCTATAATCTTACTTTCTAATAACTAAGTTTAGCATCTTTGAAAAATAGGTAGGTCATTATGCAGGCGATTTTCAAGGTTGTCATACTTTCCTTTATACCTAATACTGGTTATGCCTAATTTTCTGTTTCTTTCTTTCTCTCTTTTTTTTTTTTGAGAGAGAGATAGTGAGAGAGAGTGAGACAGTGAGGAAGAAAGAGAGAATCAATTTTATTTTTTCATCTGGGTTTTGTTTTTCTGACACTTACTTGTGCACGTGGTGCTGGGGTTTGAACCCGGGTCCTTAAACATGCCAGGCAAGTGGTGTAACTACTGAGCAACTGCTCGAGACCCTAATTTTCTGTTTCTTATTCAAAAATGGACACTTTATGAGTCTCTTTTTACCATCTGTTGTTTATACTGATTTTAGAACCTTTTGTCATTTTCCACTTATAGTTATATATTTCTGCTCCCAGCTTCTTGTTTCCTTTTGTAATGAATTGTGTAAATTCATTGACACATTGGTTAAACATGGATTCTTAGAGAAATTTTTATTCCCTTCTTCAGATTTTGAACCTGGGCTGGAGCAGTGGCTCAGCGGTTTTGGCGTTTGCCTGGCAAGCACTAAGACCCCAGTTCAAACCCCAGCACCACGTACACAACTAAGTGTTGGAGCAACTAAGGCTATGTGAAAAACTAAATAAAGTTGTTTCTCTCTTTCTCTGTCTCTCTCACTGTCCCTCTCTCTTTAAAAATTTTTTTGAACCAACCTAGATACATTTATAAAATGAAAACTTTGTTTAAAGTTATTTGGTGCCAAGTGGTAAGGCTAATCAGGGCAACAAACCTGTAGGAGTGCAGGGCGGTGATTACAAATCCTGAAAAACAAGTGTGTTTTTTTCTTTTTTCTTTTACTGACTTAAGGTCAATTTCCTAAGAATACTCTTGGGTGAGGGAAAGAAATATTTTAATTTCATGCTCAGGGAATATAGATCTTTTGTTTCCTGGATGTGATGGAAAGCCAGAGTGTCTCCTGTTTACTGCCTATTCAAACTCTCTCTGAGGATCATTACCTGTGCACTTGTTATGATTGAATGCTGAGTGTTCCCAAAGCCTTGTGTTAGAGGATTGATCCCCAGGTGATGCTTTAGAGAGGTGGTGGAATCTTTGAAAGGTGGGGCCTAGGGGGAGATGCTTAGGTCACTGGAGCAGTCCCCTTAAAGGACACTGATGGACACCCACCCTCTTCTTGTTCTTGCTTGCTTCCCAGTGAGGTGAGTGGTTTTTTTCTGCCTGGTGCTCCCAACATGATGTACTGCCTCACTACATGTGGGAAGTGGCAGGGCTAATCATGGACTTCACCCTCTCAAACTGTGAGCCATAATAAAAATGTCCTCTTTATAGGTGAATTCTTACAAGTATTTGGTTACACTGACAGAAAACCAACTCAGCAGTACACCTTGAGACTAAGAAAAATCAAAGCTAAGTTTTTTTTCCCAGATATGGCAAATGCTTTCAGGATAAGAACAACTTTTGTACATGAATTCCTGCCGACGTTAACTTTTTGAGCTAAACAATTGTTATCTTACTTACACTTCTCTACTTATGGATGCTTCTTCCATTTTATGTCTTATTTTTAGTTGATTTTAGTGGAAGAGGCAGCCTTAAAGCCATGTTACTAAAAATGCAATCACCCACGAACTACTAATTCCTTCCTGTTGTTGATCTGACAACAGGACAGATGCTGGTATACTGTTCTGTCTAGAGCAATGCTACTCAAACTGTACTATGTGCACTAGCACTGGATTGTGAAATGTTTGTTACCAACTCATGATAAGACACATTCAGAAAGTGAGTGAGCAAGGACACCTCCACCACACCTTGTCCCATACTGACACCAGTGGAGCAAAAAAAAAAAAAAAATGCATATTTATATTAGCCCTTGTGTCTACTGAGAACAGTTTGATCATCAGCTGTTGGTAGGGTGATTTGAATACCTCAGCTCAACATCGCCACTGAGTGTTTGCAAAGTCCTCTCCTCACACATGCACCCACCAATCTTCCCTTCTTCATTGATACAACTCTTTCTCATTACAGTGTCACAAAGTTTTGGTGTTCTCCTTCCTTTCTCTTTATTATATTCCAGATTCAGTTCATTAGGAAGTGCTGTAAAGTCCATCTTCAAAATGTGTGTAGCATCCAAACACTTCCACTATTTTCCCTGCTCATACTCCAGGTGAAGAGACCAACATCAGCAGGATAGGTCTGACTAGGCCCCTATACTTCCTGCTGCCTTCCTAGCCCTCCTTTCTCAATTCTGTTCTCAACTCAGCAGTTATAATGATCCTTTGAAAAGATGAACCAACTCTGTCTTTGCTCAAAACCGCCTTGCTCAATGTAAGAATCCTTCCTACCTCCAATCTGCAGTGACTGGCCACATTCCGAGCTCCACTCAGCGACTCTCCTCCGAACATCCCAGATCCTTGCTATGTCCGGAACAGACAGACAGGATCCTTCCCAGGTGTGCTTGCATTGGACTTTTCTCCTGCCTAGAAAGATCTTCTTCCAAACAGCCTCATGACAAATTCTTTCATGTCCTTCCTATCTTTCTTCAAATGCCATCTTGCCAATAAATTCCATGATGAGCACCATAATAAAACAGCCATATTCCTTGTCTACACACACCCACTCCAACACCTTGCCTACAACACTTACCACCTAACATGAACACTGTCCTTATTTACTGTGCTTAAAGTGTATCCTTTTCCTGTTTGCTTTAACACAAACTCCACAAAATTGGCCCTTTTGGCTTATTTTCAATTCCCTGATGCAAATTGTGTGTCATATATTCAGTACTCAGCAAATGAGAGCTGAATGATTAATCAGTGTCAGCCCCTCCCTCTTCTAGAGACACTGTCTTTATCAGGCATCTGCAGCACAAGGGCTTCTCACACTGAGGTCAGAGCCATTTGGGCTTTTCTCACAAGAGCTGCCCTCTCTCTCCCTTCCACATCAGCTCCCCTGAATTCCACAATACCAAAGTCCATTTTTATCTTCAGGAAAGATGATCTTAGACTAATGAGTCATATTTTCTAATTAAACAAAAACCTCTGCTAATTTGCATTTGAATGGTTGTTTATGTAATCTTATCCTTCCCTCCCCCTTTCTTTTATTTTACTCTAGCTTCCACATATGACAGAAATTATTCAACATTTGAGTTTCTGAGTTTGGCTAATTTCTCTTAGCATGATATTTTCCATTTCTATTCATTTACTGGCAAGTGCCATAATTATATTCTTTTCAATAGCTGAGTAACACATCATTATATTTATATGCAACAATTTCTTTCTTTTCTTTTTTAAAAAGAGAGGGACAATGAGAGAGAGAGAGAAGAGAGAGAGAGAGAGAGAGAGAATCAATTTTATTTAGTTTCTCATGTGGCTTTCGTTGCTTGGACCTTTTGTTGTATACATGGTGCTAGGGTTCAAACCTGTGTCCTCATGCATGCCAGGCAACTGCCTAAGTGCTAAGCCACCACTCCAGCCCCTACAACAATTACCTAATCCATTCATTTAATGATGGGCATCTGGGTTGATTCTACAATTTAGTTATCCTGAATTTTGCTACTGTAACAGATGATTTAAATTTTTGTCTAGTAAAGAAAAGATAAGGAGAGAGGGGAGAAAGGATGGGAGGAAAAAGGGTATGGAAAAAAGGGAGGGTGAAAAATATAGTATATTATGCACCTCTAAGATACTAAATAGTTCCCTTTCAATCAATATAATTGGGGAAAGTAAAAAAAATGGAAATCAGTAGAAGGGAGAAGAGTGCGGGTGGGAGTAGGTGAGGGAGAGGGGAAGTGTTTGGGAGGGATATTAGCCAAATTATATTGATATAACAGTATATAATGTGTTCATGTACGAATATGTAACAACAAATTCCATTTTTGTGAACAACTATAATGCACCAATAAAAATGTGGGGAAAAACCTCTATTATATTCTTTTATCAATTCAGGAATCTGAAATGGAACAGGTGATAGAAGTAATAAAGCCAAGGGCAGAGAAAGGGCTAAGGAGGTAGAGAGGATGGAAAGCTAAGAGGAATTTAATCTAAGATGAGAAATCAGGAGAAACTTCCTTTTTGCCTCTCCCATAATCTGGTTTCTGAAAAAATATTGGAGAAATGATGAAAAATACAAGCCAGGAAACTGCCTTGGGTGCTGTGGGACAATTACAGGAGAAAGGACTCCTGTTGCTGTCAAAGATGAGAGACATCTAGAGGAGAATGAGATCGGAACTCATATTTAATAACAAAATAGGGATATTTCTCTATAGAACCTGAGAAACAAAAAAAATGGGTGTAGGTCGGACTCAAGTCTCAGCCTATGCTCACCCAGTCACATGAGAGTTCTCTGCTCAGGGTCATGGAGACAGGACAAGCCCTAGGGGTGCCTGTGTCCCTGTCAAAACAGGTCCAGAGGGATGATGTTCAACTGAAGGGACAAGGACTAAGGATCAGGGAAGATGACCCAGCTGAAGAGGGACAACAAAGCCCAGGATTGACTGAGCACAGACTGGGTGTCACCTTGTTCACCCTCAGCTCCTTTCATCCTTCTCCTGTCCCTAATTACAGCAGACTCAGCACAGCAAACACCTGGATTCTGGAAGGTTTCAGGTTTTATTTTCTCTCTGAGATTTTAAGTACCTTCCTTTCATTTAATTAACCCATCAACCACATCTAAAGACATAAATTTGAAATATAAATCAAATTCAGGTTGCACTTTTTCTTTTCAGTAGGGAAAGAAGAAAGCTCAGGGTGACATAAGGCTAAGTCAAGAATGAAGATGCCTCAATCCCACCTCTGCTATACAGGAAAGTTGATTGAGGAGGAGAACAGGCCAGTGTGGAAGGGGATCAGTGCTCAGAGATGGACTCTTCATTTCTTCACATTCTGATGACTGGAACACAGACACACAGACAAAGATACCAGTTGCACAAACAGTACATGGGACCTCTTAAAGTCATAATAAGGAGAATCGAGCTAATCCAGTATATCTCATTCCTGCAGAACACAGCTGTCTCACACTATAAAAGAAGGTATTATGAGCAAATTCAGGTTGGTCGTTTTAAGTGGAGATACTCTGCACAACCCATCAAACACTCAAACATCTAAATCGAGAGAGACCCTGTAACTCAGGAATCTCCCCATGCCCCAACCCCTCTCTCTCTTCAGGCTCTGGAGTCTCATCATTTTAGGCAGTGAGAGATATATTGGAGCCCTGCGCACTGTCATTACCTGGACAGGACAAAAACAGAACGTGATCAGAATCCACAGGAGATGTGGCTAAAGAAGGAATTATGGAATGGATCAACTCCTCCATCACTCCCCTCTACACTACCCAAAATGGTCTGAGAGATCACTGAGACCACTGCTGTTCATACTTACAGCAGCTAGATCATAAGTTCCTCCTTTTCCACCAGTGAGAAAAAAATGTTCTGTGAAAGAGCAGTTTGGACACTAGAAGTTTCCAGAATTGTGACTGTAGATGTAGGGAGGGATCAGGAAATGAGAAAAAAGAGGTGTAGGGATGGAGCCAAATGCTCTCCTTGAGGTCTATCCTCAACAGGGAAATCCCCCGCTGGCCTCTAAATGCTGGGAATCAGGTTCCCATCACCACAAGCAGCCAGGAGATAAACTTGTCCTTTACTTTTTATGTGTTCCACAAAGAGAAAACAGGGTCTCAAGCCATGTAAGCATATATGGGTAGATATTACTTCCCATTAACAAGGCAGGGCTTGCTACTACCAGGTGCTTGAAAACACAAGTGGGACAAAAATTCAGACCCTGGGGGTTGGGAATTTAGCTCAGTAGCAAAGCACTTGCCTAGCATGGGCAAGGCCCTGAGTTCAGTCCTCAGCCCTGAAAAAAAAAAAAAAATTCAGACCCTGAACCTTCCCTACCTGTGTTTTTCTTCTTCCATGAAACAACAACCATTGCCCCAGTGACAACAGCTCCAAGGAGAACCAATAAAGCAATGGTTCCAATGATGGAGATGGTGGGCTGGGTGGGTGGTTCTGGGAAGGAAAGGGAAATTCAGTGAGGGGCTCTGATACCTAGCTGTCAGTTGCCACCCAGCTGAGTGTCTCCAGAACACCTCCTGCTTTCCTGACAATAGTCTCTGTGCCCTCATCTCCTTACCCCATCTCAGGGTGAGGGGCTCAGACAGCCCCTCATGATGCACATGGCATCCTCTTCTCCAGAAGGCACCACCACAGCTGCCCATTTCTGAAAGTTTCCATCCCCTGCAGGCCTAATTTCCACAAGGTCCATGTCCTGGGTCTGGTTCTCCCCATCATGTTGCCAATTCAGAGTGATCTCCGCAGGGTACAAGCCTGGGGCCCAGCACCTAAGGGTGACCTCATGATGAGAGACAGAGTGATGGGTCACGTGTGTCTCTGAGGACTCTGAGGCGAAGAATTTAGAAATTCAGACATTTTTGCATTACCTTTCCTTGGCCACAGAAGCAGTGCTCACATGACCCTCCCAAGAACTGACAGAACAATTGAGGTGGGGAAGCAGCACAAAACCAAGACAGAAGCCTGGACTGGGGTTTCTGATTCAATCTATTTCTTGGAAAGTTCTAGAATCAGCTGGAGAAAACCCATGCCAGAGGATTCCGGTGTCTGAAAGGGACTAAGAGATGAGAAAAGCTGGTGACACCTCCAAAGACACTAGGGTGTCAGGGAGGCAAAAATCAGACAGAAAACTCCTCCATGTGCCAAAGCTGCTGTGGTCAGTTATTTACTTTCTTTCTCAGCATCCTGGGAGAGGGAGACTGCTCCCTTACTTTTCCTGAGAGAAGGAAGGCCTTCATTTCCCCTGTAGAACAGCATCTGGGAAATCCAGGCCCACTCACTCCTCTCTGAACTAGCCTGGGTGCCATTTTCCTCCCCTCCTTGTGGGGAGTGAGTGGAGAGATACAGAAGAGATCAGCAGGGGTCCCGCAGACCCTCATACCTAAGCGCCCCAGCTTCTGTTTCCCTTCTCCAGATACCTGCGGCGGCACTCCACACAGGTGCCCTCCAGGTAGGACCTGCTGTACTCCCCTACATGCTCCCTTCCCACTTGCGCTTGGCGATCTGAGCCTCCAACTCTGCTGCGGTCCAGGAGCTCAGCTCCTCATTCAAGGCGATGTAATCGGCGCCATCAGAAGCTGAATGAATGAATCCACGGAGGAGGCGCCCATCTGTTCCCAGTTGGCAGCCATACAGCATCTGGTAGGTGTGACAGCCTGTCCCCAGCCCCTCGGTCAATCCTGTACCCGCTCCACCCAACCCGCGGGGTTCCCCCCTAAGCTGAAAGGAAACCCAGTCACGGTCCCTGCGGGCTCTCTCAGGGTCCAGAGTCTCCGCGAGTCCCTCAGCCTTGGGATCAAGCTCAATCTGGGAATCCCTGACAACGGGGGACCCTCAGTGAGGGCCTTGAAGGGGTCGTGCGTGACCTTTGACACGGGCCCGGGATCACTCACCGCTCTCGCTCTGGTTGCAGTGGCCGCGCAGGGTGTTCAAGCTCTCTTCATAACTCTCTTTGTTGTGTTGCCCTTGCAATTCCGTGTGTTCCGGTCGCAGTGCTCCGACCCCTCCTGCTCCATCCACGCGGCGTCGCTGTCGAAGCGCACGAACTGCGTGTGGTCCACGTAGCCCACGGAGATGAAGCGGGGCTCCCCGCGGCCCGGCCTGGACACGGCGGTGTAGAAATAACTCAAGGAGTGGGAGCCTGGGGACCAGGAGCCACTGAGACGCGCGCTGCCTCCTCCAGCACCCTATGCCAGGTCCCAGGTTGAGGACGCCAAGAGGACGGGCGCGGGCTCCTGAGACCCAAGGGGGAGGTGGCACGCGGGAGGGCAGGACTTCGAGGAGGAGTGGAGGATCAGGACGAGCCGCGCTGCCGGTGGGGAGAGTCTAGGCCGTGGGCCACCGTTTCCTGGAGTCCTCAGCCCTCACCGGACGGTCCCCATCCCGCTCCCGGGAAGAGGCCGTTTTCCTCTGTGCGTGCACTCACCCGCCCAGGTCTCAGTCAGGGCCAGGGCCCCAGACAGCAGCAACAGCAGCGGCGACGGTCGGGGGCCCCACCATCCCCATCAGGTAGGTCAGTGGAGAGAGACTTTCGGTCCTGGCGGGTGGGTGGGGACTTTGAAAATGAACCACAGTGACGCTGATTGGCTTCTCGACCCGCAATGGGAGTGAGAACTAGGGAGGTGTCGGAGTGTCTGGCAGAACCACCTGCCCCAGGTTGGGAGCGAGAAGTGAAAATCCAGGGAGAAGGGAATCCCCACCCAGTGCGCTGCGTTCACACCCCAGATTCACACTCCAGACACTGAGAGCCACGCCCGGGGACCTGGAACTTTGCCCAGAGCACTCTTCTGGTAATGCTCTGGCACACCGTCCAGCTAATCCCGCCTCAGTGGGTAAGTCAGGGATTCTCAAACGTTTTGGTTTCCGAATCTTTATACGCTCTTGGAGAGTAGTGTGCACGTCAAAGGTCGTTATGCTTATGTGGAGTATATCTAGCAATGCTTGCCATATTAGAAATTAATATTTTAAAGCTATTTTATTCCTTCACAGTAGTAATAACTAATTGCCTGTTAACAGAAATAATAATTTCCAAGAGAAATGACTGGTTTCCGAAATAAAAAGGTTTAATCAGAAGAGTGGATCTTTTTACCTTTGACCGTTTTGAAAGTCCTTATTTGTTTGATTAGAAAACTGGTAAATTGTTGTACCCAAACTGAGATAAAGGCACTCCAGCCATTCACATAAAAGTCAAAAAAGCCTTTATTGAGCTGGCCAGTGGCGACCACTCTGGACCTACAACCTCAGGCCTCAAAATGCCCCGCCTTCTAGCAGCAGAGCTTATAAAGAGTAAAGAACTTCCGTTCCTAGTCCTGTTGCCAAGCAAGCAAGCTGAATACAAAAGCAGAGTTTTTGCGGTTAGCAGTTGGAGGCAAACACTCTGTTACTTCATAGTTCAACCTGGATGAGGGAGGGGATTTTTCCATAACCTATTTTAAGTACCTTAGAAAGCTGCTTCTTTGTAAGGAAGGGGAGAACAGAAAATGGAGTCTCTTTGGTTCTAACAAGATGCCCATATCTTTTACACTTAACCAATAATTTGGTTGAAACTGAAAAATGCAACCTAACACAAATATGTAAGAGGAATATTTTAAATAACTCTTTAGTTAACTGTGATTATTCATCTTTGATACTACATTAAAATAACATGTGTTAGCTTCTTAAAGATTCTTTGCCATGTGGAACCTGAAATACTATCATATTCTGTTGCATTAAAATCTGTTGGTGTGTCTTGCATGGTGAATAGATACTGTGCTAATGCAAGATATTTTTTAAAGTCATGTATTATTTAATAAATTATATAGACCTTATACCGTTGACACCTTTAATTATCAGGAGATCATGTTGTTATTACCACAGATTTCACCCAAAATTGTACTGGGGAGTCCATTTGAATTTGAATCAAGCGGTAGATTCAGGTTTTCCAAAATTCTGATTTTTCTCTTGAGAGTGTGCATTTTATTATAAATAAAACTACTGTCAGTGAATTATCTCAAAGGGAAGGTGCAAGTAAATTTTTTAAGTTTCAGTAATAGTTTCTCTGCCAGTCATTCTTTTAAGCAGGAACTGTGTTCCATAAAAATGGAGCTAGTAAAGCTCACCAGATGGCTTTGGTTGACACAAACACCCTACTGTGGAATGTAGTAGACATTCTTCCCATTCTATCAAATAAATGTTTTTAAAATGTGGACTCTGGAATGGAGATTTAATAAAGTTAATAAATTTTAACATTTCAACTAGGATATCATGTTTAAGCAAATCTGGTATTTTTTCTTTCTGCAGTTAAAGTGTACTCAAGAATATAAGATAGGCGTGATGGTGCATATCTGTAGTCACAACAGCTAGGGAGGCTGATTTAAGAGGGTAACAAGTTCAAAGCCAGCTTCATCATCTTATTGAGGCCCTAAACAACTTAGCAAGACCATGTCTCAAAATAAAAAAAAAAAATGGTTTGGGGATGTGGTTCAGTGGTTAAGCACCCCTGGGTTCAATCCCCAGTATATTAAAAAAAATACAATAACTATTATTGTAATTTGGTACCATAGCTTTCATCTTATCAAGTTTTAATTTAGTGCAAATAATGTTTTAGTGATATTATTAAAATATTTTTGGACTTTTGGATTCTGTGAAACAGCCTGAATGTCTCCAAAGGCTCCACAGATTACACCTGGAGAACTACTGCTCTGAGTAAACCTTAGAGAGCTCCCAACTGGCCCCTTCTTCTTTGACTCTTCTTTATTTCCATAATTCCTCCTCTGAGCTGGTCTCCCTTCTTGCCAAAAATCAGTTAGTTATCTTCCCTGGGCTCTTGTAGAAGAGAATCCACTCCCTAGAAATATGATGCCAGAGAGTGTCCTTAGTCTGGGAACAGCAGGAGGGACATGAGTTTCCCCTTGAGAACTGGGAACAATATGTATCTAAAAGGATCAGACAGAGATTCGCTGGTGATACATTTTAGTTTTAGGTATCCATGAACCAAACAGAAATCTGATGCTGTCTGTGGAAGAAAGAATATTTGCCCTTTCATTTAAAATGGATCTAATGTAGTCGACTTGAGGCTTACAAAGCAGTAAGTGCAGTAATGTTAGTCCATCAGGTTATTATAATAAAAATACCAAGACTGGGTGGCTTATAAACAACAGAAATTTGTTTCTGACAGGTGTGCAGGCTGGGAATTGAGCTCAAGTTTTTGGCCAACTGCATGTCCAATCAGGGCAACTTCCTCATAGAGAACCATCTTCTCACTGTGTTCTTACAAAGCAGAAGGGGCACAGCTATCTGGGGCTTGGTTTATGAGAGTCCTAATCCCATTTATGAAAGTTCTGCATTAATGACTTAATCACCTCTCAAACGCCCCATTTCTAAATATCATCTCATTGGTGTTAGGTTTCAACATATGGAATTGCTTCCATGTGAATATGTAGTCTATGGCAACAACGCTTTCAATAAAACATGCCATGACAAAAAAATTATTCTGTATCTCTACTATCATATGGGGAAGACACTTGTTACATGTGGTTATCGAACATTTGGAACTTGGCTACTCTACCAAATGTTGAATTTATTATTTTAGGCAATTAATTTTTAATACAAATAGTGATGTATGACTACTAACTACTATTTTATACAATTCATCCCTAAATTCTTCCTAGGTTTAAAACTCTACCAAGAAAACATACAGTGTAATTCATACATTGAAATATTTTAAAACTATCTTCATATGAAAATTATGGATTTGTCTATGTGATTATGAAATGTATCTTCTAAATACATCATGCTTAAGGAAGATGATGTGTATTTCAATAGAGTATAGCGATTAAACAAAATATGCTTTATCTCTGATGGAAATAAATACTCAAACATATCCATCACCAGAGCTAATCCTTGTTTATATTTCATTTAAACTTTTGGCAATATTGTTTATTTAACTTTGTTAACATAACAAGGCACATAAGTCTACATCTAACTCAGAGAAAATATTCACTGAACACAGTGTATATAAAATACCCAAAGTCCCCATAAAAGTTAAAGTCATCACCAAAGACTCAATCTTAGAACTGCACCCTAACCCTGCAATTTTACTATGGTTTGGATATGATTTGAGTCTGTCCCATGGGTTCATGTGATTAATTTGGGAGGTATTGAGAGTATGGAAACTGAATCTGAACATAGGTTTTAGAGTTGGGACCTTAGGTAAAGGGTTAGGATTAGGGATATTCATCAGGACAGAGCCGCAATGATTGACTACTGATGACTGCATATGAGTGAGGGGGGAAGAAAGAGAGCCCACAAGAAAATGCACATGTGTGCACAGGGAACACATACACACACGTGCTCCCTGTCATCATGTGATGCTGTGCACAACTTAAAGACTGTTCCAGCAAGAAAGACATCTCCTCTTGTGTACCTCTATCTTCAACTTCCAGCACTACAAATCCAAATAAACCTCTTTTTCTTAGGTGTTTTGGTATAGTAAAAGAAAAATAGATTAATATGGAAAAACTCTTTTCCTCTTCTCTATCTTCTAGCGCTTACCCCAGTGCCTCTATAATTCAGACATATGTCTGTTTCTCTTCTGACTTGGACCCTTCCTTAACATCTATATATATGAAGTTTTTGCAATTGTTCATCAAATAATTCCCTAAAAACCATAAAGAAATGTAAAACTTCTCAGTGTCAATCACAAACTCACAATTATACAAATGCAGCACTATATGAAACTCAAACACATAAAACAGCTTTTTAAAGTGGAGGGTAGCATTGATCAATGATGTTGTGCCAACCCCAACAAGGAATACATTATAGTTGAACTACTAGGGTTCATAAGTCACTGCATCTAGAAAGAAGATACACCATGAGAATGGTCCATCCTACTATGAAGATGTTACAAAAAATGTAATATAGAATTGAGGCTTTGGTTGGATTTTACAGGCGATAGCTATGGAGGTAGGGGTTCACTCTAAATTGGAGGCTGTTGTGAAGAAGCAGGAGCAATTCTACAATGGAGTGTCTCAATAATATTATCTTACCCTTAATGAGTGCAGACCAGAGCAAGGATAAAGCTGTACTTGGTAAAGAAACACTGTAACTCCTATCAGGCCAGATGAGGAAAATAATAAGGAATATTAGGAAACAATGTGGGCAAGAAAATGCAAATATCATATGTATTAGTAAAAAAAGTGAACAAAAATGAGAATATGAAATTGGAAATGGGAATAAAAATTGAAAACTATCTATTTGGCAAAGATTGAAGTGAATGAGGAGTGTATGGGCCTAAGTGTAGAGAAGTACACTGTCCAAAAACCTGTGGGATTAAAAATTGCAATGCAAAATTTCTAATGGAGATTTTTGTAAAACATCTCAGTAACTTAAGTGTGTTTATATTTTGATGTAGGAAATTCTCCTGGAGGAATTTCTCTCAAGAAGATGATCATACATGTTATCAAAAATATTTTATAACAATAATATTTCTTGAATCATGGTTTAAAAACCAAAGAATGGAAAAAATCCAAGTGCTATCATCATTAAAATTATGATAGTTATGAATAGCAAAACCCTTAGGATGCCTTAGGCAATAATATATGTATTTTACTTAGAGCATCAAACATCAAATTCAAGCAAAACCATGGGAAATCCAGTGTGTAATCCACTGTATTGAGAGGGAAGAGGAGAGTGAAAGAGTAAAGGAGAGATGGAGTTCTCGTGGGGCCAGAGGATTTTCTTTCAGAGGCCTTCTTGAATCATCTTCCACTGATCTTTGTCCATCTGATGGCAGGAGTGACTCTGTACCCCATGCAATAGACCTGTTTCAGTTTAATAAAACACTGCGGGAGGAGGATGCCTAGATCAGAACTCAGAAGGACATCAGGGGGCAGTGGGACTGCACAGCATAAATCAAATTTATAGTTCATCATCTAGTATAAGTTTCAAGTCCTCTGATGAATCATGTGATCTACTAGTCACTGAAGATACAATTAAGAGTGGAGGTAAAATACAGAAATATGATGCTTATGTTGTCTTAAGAGATATGCATATTTAGAAGATCTTTTGAAGAAAATGTAATATTGATGCTGAATTAAGTACTTGATTCACTATCAGCATTTTCAGTAATGGCTAAAACATGTAAAAAGATATGGCATTTGTGCAAAGGCAATGGAATTATACAAAATTATATATAGAAAGAGATCAGAAAGAAGTTCTTAGAAACTAAGAATTGATCATTTAAAGAATTAATTCTACAGATTATTTGTTTGATTAAAATTGTACTATAAAGGAAGTAGTACAATTGGAAAAGTAATGGTACGGAAGACAGAAGAACTATAAGAGCATTAGACTATCTACAAAGAATTGTCAAAACTTAATAATATAAACTCCAAAATAACTGAGAGTACAGATTAATTTTAAAATTTCAAGAAAATTTCTCAGCATTTACAGATCAAAATACTCAAACTTTAAATTGTCCTAAAATAGGTGAAAAGAGATCCACACCAAGATACATTACAATGAAATTGTGGAAAGTAAGAGGAAAAGATACTCTGAATATTTCAAGGTCAGGAAAAGAGCGGTGGAAGCATTCCAAGCAAAAATATTTTCAGCACAGAATTCTGTAGTAAGTTAAAGTTGGTCCAAGAGTTAGGGTGTTCTGAATACATGGTCAGATGTTTAGGGTTTCAATATTTTATTTTCCAAGTTCCCATAGGATATTGCTAAGTGAAGTGAGAAACAAAAATGATGGAGAAATCCAAGAAAGGGGACACATGGGATGTACATAAGAGGAGAGCCAGCACCAGGAAGCGAGGCCGAGTGTTCTCTTGATGAGGTGAAGGTGACCCAGAATCAGCCCTCTCATAGGTGTGCAGACGTCTAGTTCAGGTATGGCAAGCCTGAGTCCTGGGACAGATGTCTTCATAAAGACCAAACTGGTGGAATCCTGGATATGCTTGAAGATATTCACAGAGACTGTCTTAGTCTGTTTGGCTGCTCTAATACAACATCACATATTGAATAAATTATGAAGAACTGAAATTTATTTTGCTCAATTTTCTTAAGGCCAAGGTCAAGGCACTAGCATCTGGCTAGGGCCTTCCTGCAGTTTCCTTAAGTGATGGGCAAGAGAGAGGGCAAAAGAGGCAGGAGGGCCTAATCCATTTCCAAGACAACAGTATTGATCTATTTCTGAGAACAGGACACTCATTATTCACCCACCTCCCATTAGGCCCCAATCTCCTAATATCACCATGTTGAAGATCAAGCTTTCAAAATGTGAACTTTGAGAAACACATTCTAACTATAGCAGAGAGTCTAGGGACAAGTTTGGGACAGTTACAATATTAAATACAACAGAAACTAAGCACATGAAGGAAGACCACTTTTGTTAACTGCAGGGAAGTTAAAAATCAGTTTCAGGAAAGAAAAGTAATCATAGCTACAAGTACTTGTGAATAACATTTCCATAGTCAGAATAATGCAAACAGCATTGGTCTAATCAAAATTATGAAATGACTATTGAGATGGTAGGGACATGAGAATGGAAGCTGCCCACTAGAAAAACAAACAAGGAGCCTTATTAGCATTCTATTTAGAGGCACAGAGGTAACAATAAGAGCCTCAGTCAAAAAGAAGTAAGACAGGCTGCTTCAGGGAATCAGGAAATGGGACTACCTGGGATATTGGGGTCATTTGTCTTTACCAAGCCTTATAGAAACATTTGACCTTTCAAATGCTGTCTATGGTTCCACAAGAAAAATAAAATGCAGTGTTTAAAAAGACAACAGGAAAGAAGGGACTCAGAAATCACACTATAAGATGTATCAGAGAAATGGGGCAATAAGAGGAGGAAAACATAGGATCAGGTAGTGGATTTTTGCTGATAAATTTTATTTTATTTTGTGAGTTTCGTTGTGGTTGTTGTAATGGGGGACATTGCATTATGATTGAATGCAGGAATGAATGAGCTCTGGAGAGAGGAAAGTGATGATGCAGGGGAGGGAGGGACCAATCTTGTTCCCAAGTGAGAGGTGGCCTCAGACAGCAACAGGACCATCCATCATCATGGGTGGGAGGATGGAAGAGACAGTGCAGGTGTGGAGGCTGTGATGGATTTATGATGCAGTTATCACTTGACTCCTACCTTTTTTTTCTGATTGAAAAGTGAAAGAGTACAGGGCAGAGTCCACTAAAGCCTGTGTTCATCATCTGAGGCAGAACAGGGGGAAGAGAGACAGAGAGAGAAATGCAATATTCAGGCTGTATTAGGAGGATGTATAACAGACTGTAAAGAAATAGAGAAAATTTCTCTGGAGTAGGATTATGGCTGTATTTAACTTTTCATTTATCTTCAGCATTTTGTGATTTTTCTATATTGAATATATGTTAGAGTCATTCATCACCTAATGACAGAGATACTTTCTAAGAAATATATTTTTTAATTTATTTTTTTATTAGTGCATTATAGTTGTACATAATGATGGGATTTGTTGTCACATATTCCTAGATGCACACAATACAGCAATATAATTCGGTCAATATCTCCAACCCCCACACCCTTCTATCTCCCTCCTCCTCTTCCCCAATCCCTTGCCTCTCTTCTGGGTCCTATGTTTTTCCTAAAAAATCCATGTACAGTGACATAATTCTTATATATATGAAGAACATTTTTTAAAGAGAGAGGGACAGTGAGAGAGTCAGAAAGAGAGAAACAACTTTATTTAGTTTTTCACATGGATTTCGATGCTCTAACACTTTGTTGTGTACGTCGTGCTGGGGTTTGAACCTGGGTCCCTGTGCTTGCCAGGCAAGAGCCGAAACCGCTGAGCCACCGCTCCAGCCCATGAAGAACATTTTTAATGTACATGATTATATTATATACAATGACATACTTATAAATGCTCAATTCCAACATTTCCCCTTCTCCTCCCTTCCTATGGTCCCTTGTTATTCTTTGTTATATTTGACAATGGGATTAAATATTTACATTGTTGTAAAGGCATATAGTATAGCTTGTTCAAATATCTTATGCAGTATCTTGCAATTGTATCTCATAAATATTAACATATTGCATTTTTGTTCTGTGGTTCTAATCCATGAGTTTATCTACCTTTCCCCCAAACCTGGGCTTAGTTCCAGCCACCACAAATGAGGGAAAACATTCAGCCCTTGGCTCTATGGGTTTTGACTAACTTTGCTCAGCATGATTTCTTCCATTACCATTCATTTATCTTCAATGGCTGTAAAATCATTGTTTCGAATAGCTGAGTAGAACTCCATTGTGTGTGTGTGTGTGTATGTATATATGTATATATATATTCAGAGCTTTTTGATCTATTCATCCAGTGAGGTGCTTCTGGGTTGGTTCCATAATTTAGCTATTGTAAATTGAGCTGCTATGAACATAGGTTTTGCTTTGTTGCTGTAATGTGCTGATTCTAACTCTGCTGGGAAAATATGCAGAGGAGGGATAGCTGGGTCATATGATGGATCCAACCCTAATTTTAAAAGAAGTCTCCACACTGCTTTCCAGAGTGACTGTAACAGTTTGCAATTCTACCAACAGTGTGCTAGTGCTCCTATCTCCTCACAATCCCTCCAGCATTTGTTATTGTTTGTATTCTTCGTCTTTGCCAGTCTGACTGGAGTGAGGTGAAATATTAAGGTAGTTTTGATTTGCATTTCTCTGATTACCAGTGATTTAGAACACTTTCTCATGTATTCATTGGCTTGCTCAATGTCCTCTGTTGGGAAGTTTCTGTTTAGCTCTTTGGCCCATTGATTGATTGAATTTTTTGTGTTTTTGTTATTGAGTTTTTTGAGTTCTATGTAAATTTTGGATATTAGTCTCCTGTCAGAGGGATCACAGGCCATGATTCTCTCCCGTTCTGTAGGTTGTCTCTTGACCATTTTGACCAATTCATTGGCTGAGCAAAAGATTTTTAATTTAATGACATCCCACTCATTGATTCTTTACTTTAATTTTTTCGTTTGGGGAGTCTTCTTGAGGAAGTCATTGCCAATTCCCATATGCTGGAGTATTGGTCCTAATTTATCTTCTAGTATTTGTATGGTAGCTGGTTTAATTCCTAATTCCTTGATTCATTTTGATTTGATTTTTATACAAGGATCAAATTTCAACTTCCTACAGATGGCTGTCCAGGTTGTCCAGCACCATTTGTTGAATAGGGTATTGTACAATCATAAGTGCATATAAAGTAATAACATGATATGCATTTGTTCTTAAATTGGAATTACCCCATCACCCACACCCCAGGTTCTTCATTCTTTTATATTTTGCCCCGTATGTGATATAAATGTTTAGAACGTGAATTTTCCAGAATTAAGCATTTGCACAAGTATTATTTGGATTCTCCGGTGAGTAAAGAGTATGCTACATTGTTGATTTTCTCCCTAGATTCCCTCCCTATCTTCCATCCCTCTCCCCGCTTAGTCTATCCCCTCCCCATATCTATGGTTTCCCTAAATTATGTGTTGCTGCACCTTTGCTCCAATCAACCTAAACTTAAGCAAGAAACGGTGCAGCTACACTTCTAAAGAGTTCTTCAAGAACAGGTGTAGGTTACAAAACTTGTTTATGTGAACTTAAAGGTTAATTGATATACATATCTAAGGCAATTGTTATCTGGGGGGCAGTGACAATCTGTAGGCATCCAGTGGTGCATCTGATGACTGGGAGATGTGACTGCTTGCAGACACATCTCCTCCTGGCATCCCATGTTGTGTTCCTCAGAATGTCACTGACAGTTAAAATATTGAGTTAAATGTGTAATAAAAATGGTGAGAGACAACATACTCACCTATCTGTTATGCTTCTCTCCCGAACATCCCCCAGAGGCCCAATATGTCAAAGGTGTGTTTGCCTGTATATTGGGAAGTAGTGGAACCTTTAGTAGTTGGGACCCAGTGAAAGGAGGTTAGTTTGTTAGGGGTGTGCCCCTGAGACCTCAGCCCCTTTCTCTTTCTCTTTGCTTCCCAACATCATGAGGTAAAAAATCCTTCTCTGCCACATGCTCATGCTATGACGTACTGCCCCATCACAAATCCAAAGCAACAGGGCCAAGGAACGTGGACTGACATCCTTGAAATACTGATTCAAAATAAACCTATCCTCATTTAAGTTGATTCATCTCAGGTATTTTGTCATAGCAATACAAAACTGACTCACACAATATCTTAAATACAAAGCACCCTCATCATAAAGAACATTGTTAGCTGTAGATTTTCCAAGATGCCCTTTATCAGATTAAAGAATTTGCCTTTTACTCCTGGTTTGCTAAAGATTGATCAAGTATATGTTTTGAATTTTTATAATACATTTTCTTTGAGAAGATGATCCTGGAGTTAGTTATTTTCCTTTGTGCTATTAATATGGTAAATTAGAATTGATTTTTAAATATTCATCCAAATATACAGTTGAGGATAAAACTAATTTCACCACAATGTTTTGGATTTGATTTACTTATAGTTTCTCAAGGATTCATGAGAAATGTTAGTGCAAAGTTTCCTCATTTCTTATGTGAATAATTTATATTAAATAAATATACACAATGATGCAACTATCATTACAATACAATTATAGAATAATTCCATTACCCTAAAATTTCCCTCATGCCCATTTGCCCTGTCCCACTACCAGGGTTAGGCAAATAGTAATCTACTTTTGAATTCTATGGATTTGTTTTACTGGACATCTCACATAAATGAAAGCATATAGTATGTGGTCTATTCTGTTTGGCTTCTTTCACTTAGCATAATTTGTGTTTGTGTGTGTGTGTGTGTGTGTGTGTGTGTGCACATGCACATGTGTGCATGAGCATGTGCACCATCCTGGCAATTAACCCAGGGCCTTGCACAATGCTAAGCAAACACTGTGCCAATGAGCTATATCCAGCCCAACCATGAGAGAGGACCAGATCTATTTATTTTTCATCTGGTTTTTGTTTCTCTGACACTTAGTTGTGTACATGGTGCTGGGGTTTAAACTTGGCTCCTCATGCATGCCAGACAAGTGCTCTAACCACTGATCAACAGCTCCAGCCCATGCTATTGGAAGGTTTTAATCACAAATTTCATTTTGTTAAAAGATATGGAGCCATTTAGATTATCCATGACTTCTAGTGTGTATGTAGTGGATCTGCAGATTCATGAGAGCATTTTTAGGATATTTCCTAGAAAAAGAAATACGACCAATGATTCATTGTATGTGATTATATATTACTTATAGATAATTATAAGTTAATAGATTGCTCTGTAGTTGAATTGAACCAGTTTACATGCCATCAATTTTACATGTGAGCATCTATTTCCATGCTTTATCACCAAAACTGAAGTCTATTGATGTTTTCTTCTTTGATCCAGGGCATCAGTGAAGAATATGTCATTATTGTGTAAGCTTACATTGCTTTATTTATTAGTGAGGTTATTGTAGGGAAGGCCCCAAATAGCTATAGTTAGGCTCCCTTACCTAGACTTTTGGCCACCTATGTTTTAGTACATAGCCAAGGTCTTGTACACCCTGATTCAGGGTTTGCACTCAAGGTCACAAACTAAATTGTGAGCATGTGCCCACTTAGTAAACTGTTGGCAATGTGCCTTCTTTGTCTGATCACATATAAAAAAGGCCTATGGAAATGGCTAAGAGTGCTAAATGGAACCGAGTGGGGGCTGAGGCTGGAATTTGGGGGCTGTCTAGAGTCGATTGCTGTCTCTTAATAAAGCATGTCTACTATCCCAGTCATGCCTCCCATCTTCTTCCATCTGCCAGGATCCCCAGTCTTTTTCCTGGGTCTGAGCCCCTGCAGGACAGTTATACATTATTTATACTATATATATTTCACTCACCCTTAGCCCAATTTCCTCTTTTTTTTAAAGAATCTTTCCCAGGGCATTCTCACTTCATACTATTTTGAATTACCTGATGGCACATTTCTTATATTGTCATTTTGTATAACCCTATTCACAATAGATACCGAAAAAGCATTTTGTGAATAACCTGTAATTGAGTC
>PVKS010032192.1:0-22767 GCA_004027875.1 Aplodontia rufa | reverse complement strand
TGGAATGGTGGCTCAGCAGTTAGAGCGCTTGCCTGGCTTGTGCAAGGACGCGGGGTTCGCACCACGTACACGACAAAGTGTTGGAGCAACGAAAGCCACATGAAAAACTAAATAAAAATGATTCCCTCTCTCTCTCTCTCTAAAAAAAAAAAAAAAAACTTGCTTCCAAAGATTCCAAAGAATAGAGTAGGAAATGGGAAGCTATTAACTTTACAGTGGAGAAACCTGGAAATTTCTACTTTATTTAAGGGCTTGAGGTTAGCATTGCCAGTGGATATACACCCTTTAATATGATTGATGTATGATTAAAATTCTGTACACTTGTGTTAATAAAAAATAATACCCTAGAAAATATTCAGATTCCATTTTGTTTCTAAAAGCATGGTTAAGTCACTGCTGTGGTTTGGAATGTGTGTCCCCGAAAGAACCATGCATTGAAAGCTAGATTCCTAGCCCATGGTATAATTGGAAGGTGGTGGAACCTTGAAGAGGTGGAGCCTAGCGGGAAGTCTGCAGTCACTGGGAGCATGACCTTGAAAGGGATATGAAGACTCCAGATCCTTCCTCTTCCTCTCTGTCACCTCCCAGTCAGGTGGTGAACAGGCAGTCATAGTTGCCTTGTTGGGCTGCCTCACCCCAGGCTCAAAAGCAATGGAGCCAATTGATCATGGAGTGAAATATCCAAAACTGTGAGCCAAAATAAACTTTTTCTCTTTATAAATGATTATCTGTTGTATTTGCTACAGTAATGGAAAGCTGACTTACACAGCCACCAAAGATGAAAAACCAGCCTAACCTTTCAAAATTCTTCCTCCAAAACTTGAAGATAAAAAACATGAAATTGTTATAATATTTCATTGTTTTTCTTCCTCCTTTTAATTAGATTAGAATGTGGTGGTGCAAAAATGCAAATTCAACAACTCTGATTTTCTTTGAGTACTTGTCACATATCACAGTTAAATTTCAAACATTACACAATTATCCCTAGTTTATTTAGTGCTTTGAAGGAGTGTAAGTGAAATGATTCCAGTGGCTCGTAGTTCCTCTATATTTGTCAACAAATGCATCCCTACAGCTCAAACCTGAGATTTATAAACTTAATCTGATTAAATTGGGTTGCCCTAGATGAACCTTTTGTTTTTTTTACCACTTTTCACAAGCACATTTCTATCTGTTCAGTACTGATCTGGCTTCTTTTAATTTGCTTGGTTTTTTCCTCAACATTATAAAATGGGCTCGATAGCCTCAAGTGAAAAGTGATTTCTGATATTTATTCTTGTGGTTAAACTTCTGTACCTTTTTGGTATAGGGGAAAGGATCTGCAGTTAGATGACAACCCGATATAGACAAAAACTCGTAGATGCAGGGCCCAGGAATGTCAGGTACACAGTGCCAGGACCCCAGCTCCACTGTGCCAAACTTCCCTGACCTAGGCTGAAAGGTCACTGTTTCCAGAGTCATCCTGTGCCAGAATACAGATGGAGATTAACAGGAAAAAAGGGGGACTGATTCTCCAAATCCAAGGTTCTTTTGAACAGACAATGCAAAGCTCTTCCTAAAGTCACTTACAAAATTCCAGGAAAGTGTGATCCCTGTTTGGTCCCCACCAATGGGAGCACACTGCAGTTCTTCCCAACCCACCGTTTAATGAGTACCAGATCCCTAACTCCTTCTGGAGTATGAAGTGTGATGACAAGAATATGAAGATATATGATACTAAGATGTTTAAAACTATACAGGTGCTGGGGAGATAGCTCAGTGGCAGAGCATGCGTTTAGCATGCACAGACCCTGGGCTCAATCCCTAGAGCAAAAAGGAAAGGAACAGAACAGAACTATATATATATCTCCTTTCCCCTAGAAGGCAGCCAAAACTCTTTTAAACAATCTGCTTTCCTTACCAATCTACATATACCTCCTAGTTGTCTTCCTTCACCTCCTCCTCACCATCTCGATTAAACCATTTGAACATCCCATTTTTCTCAAGCCTGTATCCCAAAGGTGAATTTCCAATAGTCTCACTTCGAATAAATGATCCTTGAGATGTTCCTTGATGTTCAATTCTTCTTGCTTAGTGCCAGCCACCTTATAAGAGAAGACCCCACTGCAATTACAAGAAGAAAGTTCCTGGAAGTGGCCTCTTTTGTTACTTTCTACACCCTCCTGATCTTTCTTGCTTCACAGAAATCTGTGCATTTTTTAGTCATTTTAAAAAATTTTTATTGGTGCACTATAATTATACATAATAGTGGGATTTATTATGCCATCTTCATACGTGCACACAGCAGTTTAATCAGTCTCATTCCCCAGAACCTTCCCTTTCCCTTCCCCATTCCTCCCCATCTGCTTGCACTACTCTACTGATCTTCCTTTTATTTTTATTATTATTATTATTTCAATTAGCGCATTATAATTGTGTGTGTGTGTGTGTGTGTATGATTCCTTGTAGCATATACACTTGGACATAGCATAATTTGGTAGACTTCATTCCTAGTACTTCCCCATGCCCTCTCATCCTCCCTCCCTCCCAAGCCCCTACCCCTACTCCACTCTAAATCAGATAAAGCTGACAATGTGACCACTGCTCCCCACAAACACCTTGAGGAGTGTAAGACACATAAAATATATTACACTTACACTTTTAAGTGAGGCATGGAAAGTGTTTGAGCTAAATTATTTTGATAAAGGCTCAGTGTGGGACATTTGGGTCCTGCAGTGCAGTGCAGTGCCAGGCTCTGTATGCTTAGTCTCTGTTCCCAGTGTTCTACTCTTTTGAAGTTCCTTGGAGAAGGCTGGCTTAGGCATACATGTGGAGCCCTACAACGCTATTAGACTCCTTGCCTTAAATGAAGGCCACTTGCCACTACTCCTCTGCTTAAGGATCTTACAGGACTGAGATCCACTGACCTACAACTCTCTGGTTTGCTGACAGCTTGCTTCTACCCTAAAGATCTTTTCATTCATTAACTCCAACTTCCCACAAGCCTGAACTCGTTATTTCCTTACTTCCTCTACACATCATTTAAGAATTTGCTAGGTACCGCAAGCTATTTTATCTATCCTTTTAAAATAATACCTGGTATGTCAAATCGTACCTGTGTTGGAAGATAAAAATATGAACCTCAGTCAGGGATGGTGACATGTGCCTATACTCCCAGTGACTCAGTAGGCTGAGGCAGGAGGATCTAACATTGGAAGCCAGCCTCAGCAACTCAGTGACACCCTAAGCAGCTTAGTAAGACCCTAAGCAACTTAAGTGAGACCCTTTCTCAAAATAAAAAGATTAAAAGGGCTGGGGATGTGGCTCGGTGGTAAAGCACCCCTGAGTTCACTACCCAGTACCAGAAAGGAAGAGAGGGGAGAGGGAGGGAAGGAGGAAGGGAGAAAGGGAAAGAGGAGGAGAAGGAGGAGGGAGGGAGAGAGGCAAAAAAGAGGGAGGGTGGCAGAAAAGAAGGTAGACAGGGAGGGAAGAAGGAAGGAAGGGAGGGAGGAAAATATGAACCTGATTTTGTTGTGGACATGAATATAAGTAAAAATGCTTACAAGGGTGGGTCAAGAAAAACCTATCCATGGAAAGTTAATACTTTTATTACAATAAAGAACTCTTCATAATAACTTAGAAATAATTCAGAAGTGATCTAAGAATAGAACTTTAGACACTGATTACATTGTGATATCTGGACTGCATAGATCAATCAGCAAGACTAGAAAGAAATGTTGAAAGCAAATGAGATTTTCAGTCAGAAGATTAAGGCTCAAATCCTGACTCTGCCTCTCACACTATGACCTTGAATAAATTTCTTGACTTTTGAAGTGTGTGCACGTATACCTTTTATGATAGATCAGTTATGTTCCCATTTTTCCCATGCCTCCTCATGCCCAATCTTTTTGGTTTTTCTGCTCCTCCTATTGGAACAGATTACTCCCTCACTCCTGGACCAACAGAACGCTGTAGAGGTAGAGATGGTCCAGGGCCAAGGGTGGCCTTGGGAGAACTTTCATGCCTCCATCGCTCTCTCATGGAACTCTGCAACGTCAGCGTCCATGTGAACAAGCCAGGGCCAGCCTGATGGAGACAATGTCCAGTCACTCCTGTGTGCCCTGCTGAGAACACCAGCAAACTCTAGACTTATGAGTGAGTCCACCATGAACTAGTCAGCACCCAGAAATCTGCCAATATACACACACTCAGGAGCAAGTCCATTTATGATCAATTGATCCTGGTCCAGGCTAGAAAAGTCACCCAAACAAGACGGAGATTTGTGAATTAAATAGATTCATATTGTTTCAAGCCACCAAGTTTTGGGTCAGTTAGTGAGCAATAGTTAACTGATATAGGTACTACATAAGTTATTGTAAAAATAAATGGAAAAAATACATGGGCATCTACTACAGTTCCTAGCACATAATAGATGCTTAATAGATTATATGTTGATTATCATCATAGCAGAGATCTGTATTCTCATGTTTCTGAAACAATATTTTATAACAAGGCTTTTTGTGATATTTCTGTTGGAAACTGTATTATTCAGCATGCAGATGACAGAAATACAAATCAAACATATAAAAAAGAAGTGGCTTATCTGCGCTGATGTCATGCGGAACTAGATCTAGACCTCAAGCAACAATACTATTTCTCTCCTCTCCTGTTTCTCTTTGTGCTGACCTTGTTCTGACTATTGCAGATGGGCTTTCTCCACAGGATGTCAAAGGCAGCCATCCTCAGCTATCCTTCTGGCCCCAGGAACACAGAAGCAGTAGCAGTTTCCCAACTGACCCCAACAGAGAAAAATTCCAGACAAGCGTTCCTATTGGCTCAGCTTGGTCATGTGTCATATCTGAGCCAATCGCAGCAGCCAGGTAGACGGGGCTAACTGTCCACATTAGGTCAGGTGCTTACTAACTCTGTAAGAAGCAAGAAGTCAGAGAGTCTGGTCTAAAGGAGTGGGAGAGCATAGCAAATGTCCTGGACTGCCAAAAAATAAGCTACCAGAAGCCCAAAACAATAAATTACACTGCTGTCACCTTCCAATCTTCTAGATACAGTCTTCCCTTATTATCACTAGCTTGGATCCCTGAACTTGAAATTCATAGTCCCAGAAGGCAGAAGATGAACCGCCCTCAGAAACAGAAATCAGGGCTCTGGACTCACCTTGCTCTCTATAGCTACTCTTTATAATTCTCTTAACCACCATGATGCAGAGCAGCCCTTAGAAATCAAACTAATATACATACTTTTAAGGAATGCCTTTTATTATATTTAACTTCTCATTCTTTTGCCAACAAATATTCTTCTCACACTGTAATAGGGTTTGGAATGTTCAGGATGCTGAGATTTAGAGGCTTTAGTTGCCATGGCTGAGTTTATACATAAGTTTAAAGATGATCTCTCTTTATGCTGAAGTATAAACTGGGCACGGTGCTGCATGCCTGTAACCCAAGGGAAGCTGAGAGAGCAGGATCACAAGTTCAAAGCCATCCTCAGCAATTTAGTGAGGCCCTAAGCAAGTTAACAAGACCCTCTCAAAATAAAAATAAAAAAGGGCTGGGGATGTGGCGTCAGTGGTTGAGAACCCCTGGGTTCAATCCCTAGTTTAAAAAGAGAGAGAGAGCTGAAGCATAGGATTGTAGAGAGAGAAGAAAACTCAGAGATTATTTAAATCTAAATTGGGTGCAAATAGCAAAGACATCTCAGGTTGCAGGTGTTGGAGCCACAGGTATTGCAATCATTGCTACTGCTATTCTGCTTCAACATATGATATAGGTGCCACATCTATAAACAGGCAGTCCATGTATAGTGCTAAACGGAAAATCCCTTATTCAGCATTGTTGCAAAGACTGAACGCCTTACAAAACAGAAAACATAATTAAAATCTACACCAAACTGTTGCTATTGCAATAGTACAGACATTTGGAATTCTAGCAAAGAACTGAGCAGATAGATGAAGATACGTGTTGCCCGCTCTTTCAGTCTACATTATGATGTTCTAATCAGTGTCTCATTTTCATTTGAACTGAAGTGTACACCTTATTGTATTATTTAAAATAGCTCAACTAGATAAAAGAAATGATTTGGCTGTGCTAGCTGTTTCCAGAACATGCCAGAGACTGACAGGAATTTAAAGATAATTATGTTACCTGAGACAGCAGTTGTATTATGAAGAGACTTAAAATGCAAAAACAAACTATTGTGAAGAAAAAACTGCAGAACTCATGAATTCCAAGAGGGCTGAGGAATCCTTTAACATTCAGCTGTGCTTAATTGACCATTCCTTTTGCCTTCTCGAATTTGGTCTGCCTGAGATTTTTCATCTAGAAAATGTAAACACCACATGTAGACTGAATCAGCAGGATTTATATGAGGAAGAGTCTTAAAATACATGTGCTCAAAGTGCCATATCTTACTAAGCTTATTTATATAAAGTTTAGCAGAGAGGAAAACTACTGGAGAAGCACAGGAGAAAACCTTAACACTATATTTAGTATGTCAACAGAATGGAAAGTTCAGTTAATTCAATTTTTCTTGAAAAAGTCTAGGTATAAATAAATACTGGCAACGTGAAATTAAATAGACACACCAAATTTTGATTGTGATGGGAAATGAAAAATATAACTGGAAGGAACCAGGAGGTCTTATAAGTGAAGAGATTTAAGACCCTGGTAGAATGGCTTCTCCTAACACTGCTGTTGGATAACAAAATCCTGTTGGAATCCGTGCACAGCCTGGGCACTGCTGACTGAGCTGCCCAGCACAGGACGCAAGCAGAGGTTAGCTCTTTGCTCTCCTCCCCTGCCCCTTCAAACCTGCTTCCTAAACTCCTCTTCCACCCTCAGATGCCGGCTTGGAAGAGGGTCATAGCTCTCTCTGTCCCTTTAAGTTGCAAAACTGGCCTTTTATCAGTATTTTAAAGGTGCCTTTTGCCCAATTTACATTGGCTCCCCTGAGATGCCTTCCAAAGATTCAGGCAGGAGTATGAGGTTAGTTTCTTCCACCATTCTTGCTCCGCCTCTGCACACATGGTAAAGCCAGGACTCGAACCCAGGTAGTCCAGACTTGGGTCTCTCAATCTCTTCACATTGGCCTACTGTCAGTGGCCTGTGTATGGGGTCTCTCATCAGCCCCTGATTGCTGGCAGCTCTCTGCAAAGCTGTTGAGCAAGCTTCCTTTAAAATCACCCCCTTCTGACCCAGGGGAAACATGCACCTTTGTCACAGCCCTTTGGTGGTGGTAGGGAATATTCCCACCATTTGGGCCACTGCCAGCTCTGGGTAGCTCGAACTACAGTGGCTCCTAGTGGATGTCACCGTCCTTGAGTCTCCTAAATTCCAGGGGATGCATATCAAGCGCCCCCAGCATTTCCTCCTTGGGGAAGGGACATCTTGCTGCATACCAATGACTCCCTCTCTCAAACGGTTTGCATCACCAGCTTTTCAGCCCTAACACCAGAGGTGAGCAATGGGTCAATCCAGGCAAAATCGGCAGTCTGATCACCTAATATAAAGAGCCAAGGCAACTCCCTTAGGATTTGAAGGCACATGGCACCTGCTGTGCTTATCTTGACATTTGGGGCTTTGATCGTATCGCTGAGACAACAAGAATCAAGGTCACATTTAAAATCCAAAAATTACTTCTGCTGACTAAAGAAACGGAAAAGAAAAAACACACACATTTAGGATTATTGGGATAAATTAGTATTGAGAAATTTTCCAACATGCTTCCTCTTAAAGACTGATGTTAACAACTTAAGAAAATGTCACAAGCTCTCACAATCAAAAAGGAACAAATTCTTTCAACCATCTAACTGTTGCTGGAATACTTCTAGTCATACCAATCTATTCTAGTCATACCAATCTATGCTTGAACACCCTGATAACAAAGAAACGACCATCTCACAAAACAGTGTGTTCCCCTTGGTGATGGCTTCCAACCATAAGGAAGTCACTATATAAAACAAAATTGAACTGTCAAACTGTCTCTTTAAAGTTTCCATACCCTTGATCTTTTTTTTTTTAAAGAAAGAGGGAGAGGTTGAGAAAGAATCAACTTTTTTATTTTTATTTTTTTTTTACCTAGCCTTTGCTTCTCGAACACTTAGTTGTGTTACATGGTGCTAGGGTTTGAACTCGGGTCCTCATGCATGCCAGGCAAGCACTAAGCCATCACTGCAACCCCACACCGTTGATCTTAATTTGATACCCTGGACTCATACAGAACAAGTATAAACCCTCCTCATGTAACAGACATACACATACGTGAAACCACTGTCACTCCATGTTTCTATTTGGATTTTCTAATGCCAGTGAGCTACTTCAGCCACTCCCTTTATCACACAAACCCCGCTGCTCTTGCTCACCTCTTTCTTCACTAGTCTGTCACCTCCCAGTGCCACACTTGAGGTATGGCAGCACTTAGAGGCTGGTCCAGCCTGTAGGAGAAAGGAAGGCGTCCCCTCTTTGTCATGAGGCCACACTTTAATTTTTTCTCGACATTGCCTTACATATTGGAGGGAATTGTTGTTACATATTCATGTATACACAGATATTGACATAGTGAGAGAGCAAGTTAAGGCTGATCCTAGTCCAGGATCTCCTCATTCATTCCCCAATCTCATGTCTAGTCTGTAATACCCCCATACTATAACTATAAATGAACTTGTATACATACAGTAATTTTTGAAATTTCTGAGTTTCTCTGCCTACCTGTGTTTAGTTAGGCTTCTCATGGGAGTCAAGTATTTCCAGTTGCACTGATAACCCCCCTATTCCTCCCTCCCCTCCTGCCTCCTGCCCTTCTCCCCCAACCTTCATAGTTATGGTTCCCCAAGCTTACATGAAATTTCAACTATGGTGAGTTTATTACTTAAACTTAGCTAACTTTCATCCTGTCTTAGGTTTTACTCTAGCTTCCACATATGAGAGAAAACATTCAGCCTTTAAGTCTCTGTGTCTGGGATATTTCACTCAGCATAATTTTTTCCATTTCTATCCATTTGGCTGCAAATGCCATGATATGATTCTCTCTAAAAGCAAAGTAAAACTCCATTATGTATGTATATACACACACACCACAAATATTGAATCCATTCATCCAGCTAGGGGCATCTGAATTGGTTCCATAATTTTGCTATTATAAATTGAGCTGCTATACACATTGATGTAGCTTTGTCTCTGTAGTATGCTGATTCTAGCTCTTTTGGGAAAATACCCAGGAGTGGGATAGCTGGGACGTAAGGTGGTAGGCCACACTTTTTGATCAATGAAAACTAAGTTAACATTTACTCTGCTGACAACCAGGATACACACCTGGTCTACATTATAGTCACTGCCAAGTACATTACCTAAATCTTTTCCAGATGTGCTACAGCTAAAAATAACTTATCTGGGGGCTAGAGTGGTGGCTTAGTGGTTACAGTGCTTGCCTGGCATGCGTAAGGATGTGGGTTCAAACTCCAGCACCACGTACACAACAAAGTGTCAGAGCAACGAAAGCCACATGAAAACTAAACAAAATTGATTCTCTCTTTTTCTCTCTCTCTCTCACTGTCACTCTCTCTTTAAAAAAACAAAAAACTTACCTGATATAAATGCTGTTGGTTTTAGGACATAAGTAGGATGTAAGTAAATTACATGTAATCTCTTTAAAGCCATTCATGTTATACCTACCAAATTTAACCAACGTAAGACTTTAGGATCCTGATCTGACCACTTAATTTATGCTGTTTAATTTCACATCATCCTGAATTTGATGAGTTCCTATAACATCTGTAGCCAAATCAACAGTAAAAATATTTTTATAAAGGCCAAGAACATCCCTATAGATATCCCTTCATTTGAAATCCATTTGAAATCCAATTCAGGTTCCCAAGTTCTCAATCCTTCCCAGGTCTGGAGGTGGACACCAAGTTCGAGAAGAAAGTCTACTGTGATGGGTGTGAAACCTATTCTGGATTCTCATGAATAAGTCAGACACTTCCTATAGAGAATCAACAACCCTTTATCTGATTATATATTACAGCCTTGAGACCACAATCATTATGATAAACCAGAGTTTACTGAAATTATTGCTTTCCCTTCATCAGACTTCTCCCATCTTCCAACTCTTCCCATCCTCTCCAAGATTTCTGGAGAGGTTCTGTGATCTCAATTTCAAGTTGCCCCAGTCCTCAGGGATGTAATTAATCCATTTGAGAGACTCCAAACATAATGAAGCAGCTGGGAATTCTTTCATTAGCTAAAAACAAATGTTAACGTTAACACAACTAAAGTTACTCATTAAAAACCAGGTTTTGGGTTTAGGGTGATTTGAGATATTTTGTGGCCTTCAAGTGTATCTCCCTCACAGAATATCCTCCAGTGCCGTCGGTACCCCAGAGGACTTTATACCAACAAAAAACAGTTACTCACATGGAAACCAATTTCTTTTTAAAAAAACAAAATCTTTGGGAATGTGTGGACATGAAATGCATACCATAAACATTTAGTCATGAAAATTACACACACACACACTCTTTATTTCCAGATGTTTGACTAAGCTCAAAAATCAAGTCATACCTGACCAGAAAAAGAAAAAGGAAAATAACAAGGGCAGATTAAGTTGCCTAACCTACAAAAGAAGTATCTATTAATAATTCAGCCCCCATTGCCATGAATGTTTCCTGACAGGCTGGATCCGGACTAAAACATGAACTTTATTTCAACTTAGGATATATATACTTCTGTGTCCAAAGAGTGTTATCATTCAAAGATATTTCCTTCTTGGCTGAACTGGAATGCATAAGATGTTCTTTTGTGTTACTCAAAGTAACATTAAAATAGATATTTTCCACGTAACCAGATAAGATTTTTAAAAAGAAAATGGCTTATCTCTAAAAACTAATATGAAGACCAAGTTTTAAAATTCCTATAATATGGGATGGCATATATATATATATTCAAATATGAAATTCAGTTGCTAATTTCATTCCAATTAAAGTGTAATTGTGTGACTGTGCCTCTGTTAACGAGTGTGAGTTCTGTGCTTGGCTTGTACTGCCATCTGGTGGCTTTCTACACGTACTAGCTTCGGACCTGTTATAACATCTCTTGAATTAGCATTCAGTTAACAGTCTTTTTGCAGTATCACTCACTGACAAATCAATCCTTCCTGCAAGATCTCTAAAATGGTGGCACAGAACAGACTTTCTATGAAGGCTTGGTTAATCAAATTAATATAAACACCTTACTTAATCACATCATTTATATGTAAATACATTTAGCATAATGATTAATAAATCCATAATGAAAAATCTAGAAGAAAAATTATTTTACTGAATGAGGAAGGGCACACCTATAATCCCAGCTACTCAGAAGACAGAGGCGGGAAGACCACAGGTTCAAGGCCAGCCTCAGTAACTTAGCATGACCCTTTCTCAAAATAAAAAATAAAAAGGCTGGGGATGTAGCTCAGTGGTAAAGAGTCCCTGGTTTCAATCCCCAAAATTAAGTCCAAGTACACTCCAGAATATAAAAGAAAAGAAACAAAAAGAAAACCTTTCCAACAGATTCACCTGTATTTTAATAAAAATTAGCACATAAAAATCAGAAAAATAAAATTAAAGAGTTAAGCAGTAGTAATAGCACAAATGAGTAATGTTACAAAAATATTTATGTCAGATTCTTTGATTTTTTTATTCATGAATATTTTATTATTAAGGATTATGGTAGTTATATTTATTATAAGAATTTGGAAAAATTATACATAGAATTTCTTTTTTATTACTTAATTTAATTTTTTATTTAATTATTAAATTGGACAAAGAACTTTTAGATTTTTACTGAATCAAGATTATCAGTTATTTTACTTTTTCATTTATTTCCTAAATAAAATTTAATTGTTTTAGAGGTAATATTTTCTCATGGTTCAAAAGGTAAGAAAAGTCTCTATTACCTCCCACCAATCATTGTAACTAGTTTCTAGCCACCTTCCAAAAATTGACTTTTAAGGTTAGTATTTTCTATGATCAAATATTTTAACTTTGATATCTTTACAAAGATATTTTCTATAATTTGATTTTTTTATCTGTTAAACTACATAGGCCTTATTTTACTTTATACTATCAACTAAGTTTCTTTTTCTTTTTTCTAAATGGAAATCACTCATGTGATGGCAACATGTGTTGGACAAGCCCACCCTCCTCTGCTAATTTGAGATATTTGCTTTAAGACATATTAAAATCCAAGATGTATTAGCCAGGCCTAGTGACACATACCTATAATCCCAACAATTCAGGAGGCTAAAGCAGAAAGATTACAAGTTCGAAGCTAACTCTGTTGACTTAGGAAGACCCTATCTCAAAATAAAAACAGAAAAATATAAAGGTCTGGGGATGTATCTCAGTGGTAAAGCATCCCTGGGATCAATCTGCAGTACCAGAACAAAACAAAACAAAAAGATCAAATATAAACTACAAATTATTTGTGACTTACATCTTCCATCTCATTGGTAGAGAATGTCGGTGCCGTTACCATGCTAATTTGATTATCAGGTAAAATTTAGAATTTTTTTTAAGAGAGAAGGATATTGAGAGAGAGAGAGAATCAATTTTATTTAGTTTTCATTTGGCTTTCATTGCTCTGACACTTTGTTGTGTACGTGGTGCTGGGGTTTGAACCCACGGACTTGCACATGCAAGGCAAGTGCTGTAACTGCTGAACCACCGCTCCAGCCCCCACAAAATGTTTTAATATTTATTATTTATGTCTTGTTTTAGCATGACATATTAAATATACAAAATATTAAAACATGACTAATATTTAGTATCCAAAAAGTTAGTCCTCCTTCATTTGTCTATTTCTAAATTATTCTGATTATTCTCATCAATTTATTATTCTAAACTTCAAAATAATTTTGTCAGGTTCACAATATTAAGTCTGTTAGAAACAGACTTTGTGAAAATTTCCCTAAATTATGAATTACTTTGGAAAGAATTATAACCCTTCTACATAGAACACGATTAGTGCTAAACCCTTCTCATGCTCTTAGGCTGGATAGTTTTTCAAGGAACAAATTGATGAAGAAACTTAAAAGGTGCTTTATTGCCTGCAATGTGGCAAAAGAGCTATGCTGTATCTAAATCCTCTAATTCAGAACAAATAAAATGCTTAATAATGTTTTAAAGAAAGAGAGAGACAGAGAGAGGCAGAGACAGAGACAGAATCATTTTTTATTGAGTTTTTCCCATGGCTTTCGTTGCTCCAACACTTAGTTGTGCACCTGTGTACTCACGCATGCCAGGCAAGCGCTGAAACCGCCAGGCCAGTGCTCCAGCCCCTTGATAAAATATTTTCTAAGTGTTGTTCTAAATGCCTTGCTGAATTGGTTGAAAAATAAGGGAAGTGCTCAGAAGCAACGAATAAGAGAACATGAGCCCAAAGGCAGTTCCGGAGCTGTCATTTTCCTGAGACATTCAACTGTCCTTGGTGGCTTAGTGCTTCATAGAGCTACGTGGAAGTCAGGAATTAAGACATGAGGGCAGAGCGAGGCAAGGTAGAATTAAGGAGCCATGCACAAAGTTGTGTCCCCTGAAAGGTGATATCCTCAATAAGTAAATGGGGGTTACGGAGACAAACAGAAGGGAAAATTAGCCTATATGCTGTGAAAAAGCATAAAATGGCCGGGGATGTATTTGAAAATTACTAACAGCAGCCCTCCCCTGTGTATGAGGGATTAAGAATTCACACTATCTGTAGTTTAAGAGCAGACCTAGGCCAGGCGCACTGGCATATGCCTGTAATCCCAGCAACTGTGGAAGCTGAGGCAGGAGGATCTCAAATTTGAGACCAACCTGGGCAACTTAGTAAGACCCTGTCTCAAAATAAAAAATAAATTACAGAAATGTAGCTCAGTGGTAAAATGCCCCTGCATTCAATCCCAATGCCACAAAAAAAGAGAAAAAAATGTTCCCAGGTCAGCAGTGCTCAAGTACCCAGCAAAAACAAACATCGATCCTTTCTAGAGGAGAAACCTGAACAGTTACCACAAATTAAAGCCCAAACAACAGAGATTCAAAATGAAAGAAAGGAGCCAGCCATGAGAAAACAGGCAACGTGTAAGAGTTGAAACAGAGTAAGACTGCAAATTTCTGGCCTATCAGACATGGATCAAAAGAAATAAAAGAGGGTACATAACAGAGAAGCAAAAGATACCACAAATAACCTACATCTTTGAAAAAGAACCATGGAACTCCTAGAAAAACAACGTATTGTAACGGACCTTAGGAGGCCAGCACCATATTAGGATACTAGGACTGCTTCTCATGGTTAGCAGCTGAAAAGAGAATTAACTGGAACACAGAGACGAAAAGAAACAGATACCAATCCCATTTCACAACAAGCAAAATAAACTTTTTTAAAAAACACATCTATTTCATATTGTAATAAAATTCAGATGATCCAAGAAAAAGAGAAGAAAAGATGGATCACTTGGAAAGGAAAAAGTTGAACCCTGACCTTCAACTTTCCCATAAAATGAAAAATGCTGTACAGTGAATAGTAGCTTCAAAGTACTGAAAGAAGAGTAACCACCGATTTAAAATTGTGTACCCAGCAAAATCCCTTTTAAAATGAGAATGAAACAAAGAGTTTCAGACAAAAAAAGAGGTTGTGAGAACTGACGATGAACATACCCTAACTAAACGAATACCTTAAGAGCTTGCTAAAATACAATCAAAATTCACAGTGCTTCGGAGAGATGAGAGATTCTGCATTTTCAACAGCCTCCCAAGTGATGCTGATGCCAGTGGCCTAAAGGTCACTTTAGAGAAGAAAGATTCTCTAAAGCATACACATTAGAAAAAATACATATATCTTGAGTGAATGGCCTGAGATGCAGAAGCAAATGATGATCAAAGAAAAAATAACCTGTAAGAAATAAATTTTCATGACTATAGAACAATAAGATCAATGTTAAATTTTTGAGTTTAAAAATATACAATAGAATTAAAATACTAGACAATAGCATATAAGAGGAACAAGGAATGACTAGGTTATTCAATTTTCCCATAAAATGAAAAATACCATACAGTGAACAGTAGCTTCAAAGTACTGAAAGAAAAGTGAACACCGATTTAAAATTGTGTACCCAGCCAAATCCCTTTTAAAATGAGAATGAAACAAAGATATGGTCCTAAGGCCCATGTTTTGTTGCTGCTGTTGTTGTTAAAGAAGAGAATAAATATATTTTTATATATTTACATATATTGTTTCATATATTTAGTCATTACTAAGCTAGATATGCAAATTAAAATTTTGAGCAGAACCCCTCAAAGACTATAAATTGGCTGCATAACATCCATACTATGACACGAGAAAACATATTAAGAAAACAATTTTCAACAAATTCAACGGAAACCAAGATATAATGAATGAAAAAAGAGAAAGGAACATAGAAAAAGAAGATGAAAAGGAAGCACATAATAATGTGGTCAAAATTAACACAAAGGTATAATATTTACATAAAATATAGATGAACTAAACATTCCGGTTAAAAGACAAAAGATTATAAATCTGAATTTTTAAAACATCCAATCTTATGCTATTTATACAACTCCTACGAACTGAATATTTATGTCCCTCAAAAAAGCATATGTTGAAACCTGACTTCCAGGGTGATAATATAAAAAGACGGGACTTTGCTAGGTGATTAACCCTCAGGACTGAGGTATTTGCCCTTATAAAAGGACTTAAGGGAGCCTCTTAGTTCCTTCTACCATGTGAGGAAGTGGCCAGAAGGTGCCACCTGTAAGGAATGGCTCCTCACCAGACACTGAAACTATAGGTGCCTCATCTTGGACTGCTCAGCCACCAGAACTATAAATTTCTGTTGTTTATAAATTACTCAGTCTAAGATACTTTATTATAGTACCTGGAATAAAATGAGACAGCGTCATAGCTATACTGTAAGGACATAAAAGTTGAAAGCAACAAGATGATAAAAGATAAACCACACAAAGACAAACCGAATAAGTTTATGCAAATTCACGAAAAAACATTAGTAAAGCAAAAACAAAAACTAACCAGATTTGAAGATGATATATTAATGGAAAATTTAATTAAGGAGATATATCAATTGTTTAAAAGCGAATATTATGATAACATAATATCAAGATAAACAAAGTAAAAATAATGAAAGTAAAAATAGAAATGATTAAGTCCATTGTCATAATGGAAGAGATTTAAAAACATACAATAACTGCTAGATGAAGCAGATTACAAATCAGTAAGGATATAGAAGATTTAATTAATATAGTTAATAAACTAGATCCACAAAAACATACTTTAAAACATAATGTGCAACAAGTAGAGAATATAAAACATTTTATAAAAAACTAACTACATAGTAGGACATATAAAAAACAAATTTTGAATAATCAGGAGCATGTAGTCCTATTACTATCGAATATTACAAACAAATCATGAAAAAAATACACAGGAAGATCCCATAAAAAATTAAAACCTTATTTCTAAATAACTCACAGGTCAAAGAAGACATCATGAAAATACTTTGAACCAGACATTTAGCAAGTGCACATCAATATGCCCAAACCAGTTATTAAAGCATTGAAAAACATTTGAATACGTTGGGAAACTGTATAATAATAAGCATTAGAAAATATAAAGTCAGTAATGTTAATCTAAACTAGTTAATTTAAACTATTTATACAATATCACAATGCCCACTGACAAGTGGGCCTTCCACCATCACGACCTTTGAAAACACTCACAGTATTGTCCTCCAGTTCACCTTGACTGATAAAAAGATTTATCATCAGAACTGAAGTTCTCTACAAAGTACTCAAGGTTTTAGGATGATCATTAGTTTCTCCTTCTGCTAGATTTATATAGTTGCTACTACCTTTAAATATTTCCTTCTTACTTTGGACATATTGTAATTCTAATTCTTTAATAAGCAGCAATTGTTCAGCATTTTTATATTTTTACATTCAAGAATGTATAACAGGGGCTGGAGTGGTGGCTCAGTAGTTACAGCGCTTGGCCAGCATGCACGAGTACACAAGTTCAAACCCCAGCACCCACATATAAAGCTAAGTGTCAGAGCAATGAGAGCCAAGTGAAAAACTCAATAAAAATAAAAATTGATTCTCTCTCTCTCTCTCTCTCTCTCTCACTTGGTCTCTCTCTGTCTCTCTCACTGTCCCTCCCTCTTAAAAAAAAAGAATGTATAACATAATTTTAAAATCAAATGTCTTCAATAAACAAAACATTTTAATGTACCTTTGTACAAATTATTCATGTTTCTTTTAAATCTTCGAGGAAATAAAAAAGGATGATATTAATATTGAAGAACAGCACAGAAAATACTCTAATGCTATGCAAAAATGGAATCAGCATGGAATGTCTACTTTATAAATACGAACATAAAAATATCTCCCCAAATTTTTGTAAATCTAAATTAAAATATAACTTTTTTACTTTAATGAAAATAGATCAATTTATTATTGCTGAAGTGACATGAATATTGGACATAAATTGTGTCAACAGAAAAAGTAGTGTCAATACTTTTTAAAATACTAAATCATTACTAATAAAATTGATAGTCCTATACCACACATTAGGAATGAAAAAAGAACATAAGTAAGGAAAAGCATTGATTTTTAAAAAGATAATTAGATAATATAATGAGAAGCTTTCTTTGAACAAATTTTAAAACTTGGGGGGAAATGGACATTTTCCTGGAAAATGACTGAAAAAGAACTAGAAGAACTGAATGATCCTAGAACCATTTAAGGAGTTGAATCAATAGTTTAAAATTGTCCCACACAAAAAAATACTAGACCTACACATTTCTAAAAGGATTTTTTTCTTAATTGAGAAAATACAGGGACTAGGAGTATAGCCCATTGGGAAGGTGCACTCTTAGCATACACAAGGTTTGATATTCAGCACCAATAATAATTATAATTCTGACATCATACAAAATTTTTCAGAGAAAAGAAAAGTTCCCTAACTAATTTTAAAAAACCAGTACAGGCATATGCCACAGGCCTGCTCCCACATTAACGTTTTGCCAGCAGTTATCTCTTTTATTTAATGTCCCCACATCATACAACCTATGCATCCCTCAAAGTAATGTTTCAACTGATATTTCAGTAGGAAAAACTATTTAAGACTCCAAAACTCAATATACAATTTTTAAACCTCCCCCCAAAAAAGTGTAGGAAATGCCTAAATTACAACTGCAATTGGTAAATAACAGTTTCATGCATCAGCATACCGAAAGGCATATGAATATCAATGAGGGGACATGCCACACAAATGCTACCGACTTCAGTGTGAAACATTCTCTGACATATTTCCACAGTGTCTCTCATATTTGCTCCACACACATTTTTCCCCCTAGTTTTTACCAAGAGAAACAAAAAAGTGTTAAGGAAGAATTAAAAAACTTTCTGGACAAGAAAGCAGAGAAATCAGAAAAGCAGTTACAAAGAAAGAGAAATATTACAAAGAATATTACAAAAAAGGAAAATATTACTGCTAATAAAGTATTTGTTAACAACTATATTATTTGATGATGAGGAAAGAAAAATATGAAAATCTCACCCCAAAATTATAGTCTGTGATTCAATATAGGCTTATTTATTATATTCTAGTTATACTTTCAGAAATAAGTTTGGATTAACAAGTAACCCATTAAAATCATAATTTTAACATTTAAAATAAAGGGAAATAAGCTTTAGTTATTATTTTTGCACAGAACATCTGATTTTCAGAAACAAATTACTAAGATTAAGTAGATATCTGCAGAATTTTAATACCAAACTAAAATGACAGTATGAAAAAAAACTGTCCATCTCATCCATAAGCATTACTGCAATGCTTCTGAACAGAATATCTTTTGAAATTATAAATTTGATTTATTTCAGAAACGCAAGATTGGTTCAACATTAGAAAATGTAATGAGGCTGTAGCTCAATGGTGGAGAATTTGCATAGCAAACACAAGGCCCTGGGTTCTATCCCTACTACAGAGAAGAAGAATAAAAGTACAAAGGCAATTTACCACATTAAGAAAAAAATATTCATATCCATAGAGGTAGAATAAAACATTTAACAAAATTCAACATTCATTCATGACAGAAAAACTATTAGCAAACCAGACAGAGAAAAAAATTTCTCTAACCCAGTAGACAATAGGAAAGTCATAAAAAAAAAAAAAGTCCACATCGGACACATGGGCTGAAACAGTAAGGACGTCCCTTTAACCCATGAGCAAGGTAGGGACTCTGCATATGTCCTAGATGGGTGTTCACACACACAAGGCAAGGCATGAGAATGAGAAAGGAGAAACAGAGCTTCCGCACATAGATACGACTGTTTAAGGAGAAAGCCCGAAAAGATTCCACAAAACATTTTAAATTGTGTAAGTTAGTTAATATCAATATTTAAAAGCAATTTTATTGATATATGTTAAGAGAAATAAATTAAGTAATATTTACAATAGCAACAGAATTTTAAGATCTAGGAATTAACAAAAGATGTACAAGATATTTATGTCAAAAATGTTTTAATTTTGTTTGAAAGACATGGAAGAGACGAATAGAGTGGCATACTGTATTCGTCAAAGTTCTCCAGGGAAAGGAAGAGAAGGAGAGAAATTTATGAGAAGGTACTGGCATATGCTATCGTACAACCTGATCTGAAAAGTCCTAAGATCTGCTGTTTACATGCTGGAGGCCCAGGAAGGCCAGTGGTATAGAGATCCAGACAGCAGATGGTATAGACTCCAGTGCGGCCTGAAGGCCTGAGAAGTAGGTTCCGAGGGCTGACTGATGTTCCAGCTCACTCAGCCAGGCAGAGGAAACGGGAATTCTCCCTTCTTTCTCCCACACTAGGGAGAAAAATTTACTTAACTCAGTCTTCTGATTCAAATGCTAATCTTCTCTGGAAATAATATCATCGGTAACACCCAGAAACAAAGTTTACTCAAACAGATGGGAATTCCCGAGATCCAGACAAGTCCCACACATAAAATTAACTATCATACCATCCTCATAAAGATCAGCTTTCCCCCACTTTATCATGGATTCAGTGCAATTCCAATATAAATCCCAACAGTGCTTTCCACTGAACTTTACAAGCTAATTCTAAATATTCTATGCAAGGGAAAAGAGACAACAGCTAAGATCTTCCTGAGAAAGATCAAGGTATCTGGGTGGTAACGTGGATGGGGAGGGACAGGGAATTTGCCACTCATTTATCAAGACTTATAAAAAAACAGTAATTAAGAAAGTGTAATATTGACACAAGATAGACAAATTGACCAGAGAGACAGAATAGACAGTGAAGACATAGACCCACCCGAATAAAACCTTTATATATGACTATGGCAGCATGACAGATTTGTATAGTTAAAGATAGGCTATTTGATAAGTGATCTTGGAACAACTGGTCATCCATATGAAAAAAAATCTAATTGGATCCCTAACACTCACTATAACTTTGTGTGGATTAAGTGCTTTAAAATAAAATGGGTGTAGCGTGTCTGCAAAATTCATTTACATTCTTGATGAGAATATTGGAGTGAGACGAGAAACAGTGGAGTAAAATTAAAATCCACTTACTCTTCACCCCTTATGTGACATATTAGAGGGTTTTTCTTGCTGCCATAATAAATAAATACAAATTTAGAGGCTTAACACAACACAGATTTGCTACCTCGCACCTCTGTAGGTAGATTAGCAGTCTGAATGAGTCTCACTAGACTAAAATCAGAGTGTTACCAGGCTATATTCTTTCTGGAAACTCTCGGGGCAAATCTGCTTCTATGATTTAGATTGTTGGCATAATTCAGCTTCCGTTTGTACCGCTGTAGAAATGAAATCCCCTTTTCCTTGCTGGCATTCCCAGGTTTGGGAGGTTGCCCTTACCTTCTCTTTGGCTTATGGCCCCTTTTCTACATCTTCAGATCCAGCAACGGAGGGGCAAGCACCTCTCATATCCCATCTCTCCTGCCTTCTTTTCTGCTGTTTCTAAATCATCTGCTTTCTTCTCCCATCTGTAACTCACTATTTCAAGGTCTCTAACATGAATCCTATCTGTAAAGCCCCTTTTGTTATGTAACGTAACACAGATTCTGGGGATTAATTCGTGGATGTCTTTGGGGGACCATTATTTTACCTACCACACAGGGAAACTGAGGTTTCCTATGTTTGCACTAACACTGCTGTGTGGCTTGTGTGTCCTTTCACAGTGCCTCAGCCCTGCAGGCGAGGGTGGAGGAGAGACTAGGTAGAAAGTCCTCTGTGTCCTTTCTGCTTACCTATGCTTAATTATTGGGCTTTCCTTATCAGGATAGGTGAGGCTGAAGCAGACAGGAAGATAGAGAACTTAGAGTTGAATTCCTGACACCCAACACTAATATAATATTGGAACAAACATTTTCTTCTATCTACTCTGTACCACCCAAAGTCTAGGGAAGAGATAGAAAGGGGGAAAGAGCAGAGAATAAATTGGGAGCAAATACACAAAGTCATTACAAGAAAAACAGCAGCATATCCCTCTGCCCCATAACAACTTGATCCAAGAAGAATCCAAACTTGGGGTAGGATAAGCATTAGAAAAACCTAGCTCATTTGAGTCATTTATTCGATGTCATTATGCACCACACACAGTGGTACATGATTCCACAAGTCTTTCTCAGCTCTTTAAACTAGCCTACACACTACATGTGTATAAATATTACCTTGAATAAGGGAAGTCAAGCTGAGAATGGTGCATCATTTACCTAAGGTAACAATTGTTAGACTAGATGTACACCTAGGCCTGCTGGCTGCCCCAGCCCAAGGCGATTTCTTCACCCTCGCTCTAGCAGGAAGGCAAGACTATAATCGCCACACTGGTTGTTTCACTGTCTAAATGACAGTCTTGGTGGTCTCTCCTCCACATCTAACCTTTCTCTCACCCTTGGATGTTAGTGACTTCCTAATGCAAATCTGGAGTTATTTACTTTCTTTTAATTATTGCACATTTACTACTTCTGTGTTCCCAAGCTGAATTTCTTATCACTCAAACTAGTTCTTGTTTGATGACCACTAGGCTATGGACCTATATTATCATTTTACACCACTTTCTTGAGGTATGCTTGAGATACAGTAAGCTATACGCATTTAATGTATATGTCTTGATAAATTGAGAGATTTCTTATTTTTTCTTTTTTGTTTGGGGTTTTTGTTTTGTTTATTTTTTAGCAGTAAACTGCAAAGACTCAAAGGTGCTGAGACTGTGGTCTCTGGCTGAGTCTTTGTTACAAGGACATTTAGGAACAAGATTTCAGTGTTTCCAGATTACATTCTCACTACCTTTCCCGTCTCTTCAAGGAGTTATGGCTATCAGGAAAAAAAAAAAAAAGCCAATTAACAGTGTCTGCTTTATTTCTGTGGTGATAATTAACTCTAAAATTTCAACATAAAATGTGTTCCTCACCCTAGATGACTTGCTCCTGCCTGTCTCTGCATCTTATCACTGCACTCACTTCTCTGCTCCACACTGGCCAAGGCCTGCTGTCCCCAGATCATCTGTGACTACCCACACACACACACTCAAAGTTTACCTGCAGCCTGGCACTTTTGTGCACACCTATAATCCCAGCTACTCCAATCTGAGGCAGAAGGATTGCAAATTCCAAGTCAGCCTCAGCAATTCAGGAAGGCCCTAAGCAACTTATCAAGACCCTGCCTCAAAATAAAAAAATAAAGAGGTCTGGGGCTGTA
>PVKS010032191.1:0-22757 GCA_004027875.1 Aplodontia rufa | reverse complement strand
ATTCTGGAAATTTTACAATCATATCTATGTATATATAGATATGATCTATATATATAGATATAGAGAGAGATAGATATGATATATATAGATATAAATTTACAATCATATCTATCTATATATATATACACACTCATATATATAATGGACATTTATGTCTCTTATAGTGGCATAACACAGAAGAATCAAGAGACTAGGATGTGGGTGATGTAGTGGTAACTACGGTATATGATCAACTGCATATCGGCATATCATATTGCTACTTTATACACGTTTATGATTGTGCAATAACTCGACTCCTTAAATTTTTTAAAAAAATGTGTGTAAAAAAATGGTCATTCTGTCAAAAGCACTATACAGATTCAATGCAATCCCCATCAAGATACCAATGCTATTCTTTATAGATATAGTAAAATCAATTCCAAAACTCATTTGTAACAACAAGAAATCCAGAATAGCTAAATACTACTAAGAAAGAAAGATGAAAGAGGAGGTTTCACAATACCAAATCTGAAATTATATTACAGAGCTGTAGTAACAAAAAAAGCATGGTTTTGGAATCAAAACAGAAATGAAGACCAATGGAATAGAATAGAGGACTCTGAGACAAACCCACGAATCTTTAAACATCTGATCTTTGACAAAGGGGGTCAAAATATAACATGAAGAAGAGACAGCCTATTCTACAAATGGTGCTGGAGAACCTGGACAGACAATTACAGAGAGTTGAAATTAGATCCTTCTCTTTCACCTTGCACAAAAATCAAATCAAAATGCATTAAGGAACTAGGAAATAAACCAGTTACATACAACTACTAGAAGAAGAATTAGGAGCAACACTCCAGCACACAGTTGTTGGCAATGTCTTCTTCAACAAGACTCCCAAAGCAAGAGAATTTAAGTGAAGAATTTATGAGTGGGATGCCATTAAATTAAAAAGCTTTTGCTCAGTGAAGAAATTGATGAAAACTGTCCAGAGAACCTACAGAATGGGAGATAATCATAGTCTGTGATTCCTCCAACAGGGGACTAATATAGAACTCTAAAAACTTAATATCAAAACCACAAACAATCCAATCAATAAACAGTCCAGAGAGCTAAACAAAAACTTCTCAACAAAGGAAATCGATCAAGCCAATGAATACATGAGAAAGTGTTCTAAATCAGAGAAGTGCAAATCAAAACTACATTAAGATTTCACTTCACCACAGTCAGATTGGCAAGGATGAAGAACATAAACAGTATTAGATGCTGGATGGATTGTGGGGAGATAGGAACATTAGCACACTGTTTGTGCAACTGCAGATTGATACAATCACTCTGGAAAGCAATGTGGAGACTCCTCAAAATTTAGGGTTAGGGGCTGGAGTGGTGACTCAGAGATTATGGTGCTTCCCAGGCATTCCACCATAAAAAACAGATCTCCCTCTTCTGGATATTTCCCCAGAGGAGTGAGAATCAGCACATTACAAGGACAAAGCAAAACCTATGTTCATAGCAGCTTAATTTATAACAACAAAATTATGGAGTCAATACAGATGCTCCTCACTGGATGAACTGATCCAAAAGTTCTAAAAAAAAAAAAACAATAACACACACACACACACACACACACACACACACACAATGAGTTCTACTTAGCTAATAGAAACAACAGTATTGCAGCCTTTAAGGTAGATGGATGGCAATGGAAGATAACATACTAAGCAAAGTTAGCCACACCTAGAGACTGAAGTGTCAAATGTTTTACCTCATTAGTGGAGGCTAGAGCAAAACCAGGACTGGGTGAAAGATTGTCAGACTCACGAAACAGACCCAGCAAAGGAATAGCAACACATAATCTAAGACAACAATAGCTATGTAAGGGGAGACAGGAGGGGGTGGATAGGGGACTAGGGAGGCAATCAACAATGTAGCCTACTCTTTACCCCCATCCCCTGCTGCCAAGAAGCCAAATAATACTTATGCAATTATTTAATTCTGGAAAATTCTCTCTCTCTCTCTCTCTCTCATATATATGCACACACACATACACACACACACAAACACACACACACACACACACACATATATAGTCAAATTATGGAACCAATGAGGCATACCTCGACAGATGATCAGATAAAGAAAATATTGTAAAAATACACAATGGAGATTTACTCAGCCATAAAGAAAGAAGAATGAAATTGTCATTTGCTGGTAAATAGATGGAACTGGAGATAACCATGCTAATTTAAATAAGCAAGACTCAAAATTTAAAGGTCAAATATTCTGACTTGAAAGTGGACACTAGAGAGAAATTAGTTGGGGGGAAGTAAGGGGGAAATCTCATGAAAATACAAGGGAAACATGAAGTAGTGGGAGGGAAATGAGGAAGAGAGAGGAGGAATGGGAAAGGGGAAGAAGAGCAGAACATGATTAAGTAAATTATGCCATGAGTCCATATGAATACATAACAACGAATTCCACTTTATGTATAATAATAATGTATCAACTAAAAAAAATTAAAGACAAAAGTAAATCTTTCATAATTAAATTTCTCACAACATAGAAAACGCTAACCTTAGTCAAGATCACCAGTAATTTCTTCCAGACATTTAAGAAAGAAATAATTCCACTTTATACAAACTCTCCCAAACAATAAAAAAGGAGTAAATACTTCCAGCTCATATTATGATGGCAATATTGCCCTGACATCAAAACTAAAGTATCACTGGAACTAAAAACTTCAAATATATTTATGTTGTTCTGTTGTTTTATTTATCATATTTATGTATAGGTATATATTTTAATATATTATGTATATATACAAATATACATCTATATGTATATATATGAATACACACATATATATCCTTAATATGTGGAAAAAGAAGGAAAGTAAATGTCAATAAATGAATATGTTTATGATGTAATTTCTTGGGCACTACTATAACACAAGTTCTATTTAAGTACAGGCAATATCCAAACTACTATCCAGAAGTGACAAATCTGCTTCCCAAATACTAAGTGTGCATTGCCGTTATTATACTATTTTTAGAGGCTTTAAATGCATTTATTGTTTGTCCTCTACCCTACCAGTCCCTGCAAGTAACACTGTTCCATATCAAGACAAAAGAAAAAGACAGCCCTTGCCCAAATCCCCCAAATGGCCACTCTTGGTAAATGCTGACCATGTATGATCCCCTTTAAAGAATAATTCCCAGAGGTATTTAAAAAAAATAAAAGGAATAGTTTTGCTAATTTTAAGATACCCTTCTAAGCAGAAATTTTTAAAAATAAATGTTTTCAATATCAGTGCAAGCAGCTCTTTATAAATGTAATTACCTAATCATCAAATTTGTAGACTTGAAAATGTTTTTCCATTCAAAGCACATATTTACTATGGCAAATGTCCATTTATTTCTTTAAGAAAAGTAAAGAATTATTTTTTCAGATTGGTTGATTTATTTTAGAAAGTTGTTTTGTTTAAGCATAAACCATTTATAGATTTACTTATTTAAGTAAAATTTACAGACTGTGTAAATTAATGAAGTAATATTCTTTGAAAAGGAACAATAATGTGTATCAGAAGCTTATGATTTCAAAATCTTTTCTCAACTGGAAGAAAATATTCTGTAAAAAAATACAGTGTTTACAAAGGTTTGTATGATACCATCAGGGAGGAAAAAAGGCATGGCAATTCTATTTCTCTCGTATTGCAATTATCACTTTTTGAAGAGCTGGAAAATATCATAAAACACACAATGGTCAAAACCGTTATATACTTTCAAAAACTTATTTTTATGAATTGGCATCATTAAACTCCTAAGGGAATAATTTTAAAAATGCATATCCTAATATATAAATTGTACAAAGTATACATCCCTTAAACATCTCTCTAGTATATATAGCATATATATATATATATGTGTGTGTGTATATACATATACATACATACACACACACACATAAACACAGGAATATGAACACACATCAACACACACAACACAATCTTGATTTAGGAACCTAATTTCTGGAACCTATGTTTTAAATTAGAATGTCTAGAAAAGAAACTTGTAGGACCTGAGAACACCCTAATCTTTTATAAAGTACTTGGTGCATACATATATATACACATTATATATATATATATATATACACATTATATATATAATGTGTATATATATATATAATAACTTTGCTAAAAATTCAAAATACTGCTGGTTGTCATTCTACAAACAAAATATATTGAGAAATATCTCGTTGAAAGAAAATGAAAAATGGAGCTTAAAGGATGTGTATATATGTGTGAATATATATTAGTACACATATATATGTAATTTTTCAATATGAATGTCTCCTTTGTAATTAAAATTACTTTGAATAAGTGATCCATTCTTATAAACATTCTGTGTCAATTGGTTACTGCCATAATAATGCTAAGGCATCAGAAAAGCCCATTCTGCATCTGTCAGACAGTTAAATGATTTTGAGTCATACTGGGTTCAGGCTCACTCCCTGACAATTTGAATCTGAATCTGGTTCATCTAACTTCTTTGACTAATAGGTTAGTATGTGAAAAGTCAGAAGTGCAAAAGAATCATCACAAACACTGTATTCAAGAACGCTGACAGCTACACACGTCCGATGTCTCAAAGCAAGTCACATAAAAGGTAGTGTTGGGAAAGTGTGTTCCAGCCATCATGTTGTCGTGGTAAAATGGTGGGAGTACTCTTGAAAGTAAATCCCTGTGACCAACAATTAATTACCATATGTGATTCAGTATCAGCAACACAAAAGATCCAAATGTTTAAATTAGTTTCCTAATATGTGATATAGGACAAAATTTATTATCTGCAAGATGAAAATAAAGTTTATTTCAAAATGCTCCATGTGTAATGATATAGTTATGCAGAATATGCTTTATAAACTGTTTGTACCTAGAAATATCAGTGATTCAGTGTAGATCATGATGGCTATTGAAACTAGATAGATCACAGCATGAAACAGAATAAAGATTTTTAAAAATGTGAAAATCTCTATATTTTCCAACCATTTTCAAATCTCCAAATGGTTGAATATTTTCTGTCAGAAAAATACTGCAAATTTAAAACATCTCAGAAAGTTGCATTCACCTCCACTGAGCCTCTTTATATAATGCAGTATTAAAGTAAGGTGAGCTCGTCGAACATTTCTTTATTCTCTTCATGGCACAGATGGAGAAAGAGAACGGAAGAAAAGACATCCCTCATTGTAACAGGGACAAGAAAAAATTTTTAGTTCTTGGGAAATGGGCATCTTTTCCCCAAAAAGCTCATATAAAGAAAAAATAAGATCACACATGAATGTCCTCATTACAGTGTGACAACACCAAATCAACAAAATCTTTCTTGATATGCTAAAGAATTATATTTTTAATTTAAATTACTAAAAAAATAAAATAAACCTTAAATTTTAGTCCCATAACCTAGTGTAGATGGAGCCCAACCCTAGTATAAAGTCTCTATGGGCACTTTGAGCTGTTGGTAATATTATCTAACATCATTAAACACTTAAAAATTTTACTTTGCCCCTGGAAAAATTAATGCTATAATAATGTAAATTATTTATATTATATTACTATATACATTTCCAGAAAATCATATTACATTGTAATGCTATATTACATTTCCAGAAAAGTCCTTTACAGAAATGGCTTTTTAATGTGATTAAACTTATTTTATGCTAATATTATATAATAATATGTAAATAATTTTACATGATTCTATGTTTATACATAGCATTATTATTTATTGATAATAATTATTACTAAATAATTCAAAGAAAAGACCATGTATCCGGTTCGCCAATGATAAATTGTTAAAAGTTAATATTGGGAGCTGCAGTGGTGGCTCAAAGTCATGACACTTGCCTGGCATGTGTGACTAAATGAGTTCAAACACCAGCACCATGTACACAAGGAAGTCTCAGAGCAACAAAAGCCATATGAAAAACTAACTAAAATTGATTCTCTCTTTCTCTCTCTCTCTCTCACTGGCCCTCTCTCTTTTTAAAAAACAAAAAGGTTAATATCGAAGAGAAAATTCAGGGGTCTGGGGCAGTGGTTCAGCGGTTATGGTGCTTGGGCATGCGCACGGACACAGGTTCAAACCCCAGCACCGTATATACAACAAAGTGTCAGAGCAACGAAAGCCACATGAAAATCTGAATAAAAATTAATTCTTTCTCTTTCACTGACCCTCTCTCTCTTTAAAAAAGAAAAAGAAAAAACGTCAGTGACTTAATGGTTAGAAAAATATGGAAAATCCAAGGCAGGCAGAGAAAAATTAATAAATTGTCCAGGGTCTCAAATGAAGTAAGTGGAAGAGTTGGATTTCAACTCACTGTTAACTAAACCCATGTGATGCACTACCATCCTATGTTTCTCCTTGATATAATCTTATTTCCTTTAGTGAAATATACTACATTTATAAAACCTTCCCTTCTGTATTCTTCTGAAAAAATTCATATCACATTCCCAAAACAATTTTGTTATTTTTTTAAATCAACGGCACTCTTTCATATATGCATGAGACAAACTTAAGAAAGATAAGATTTTTTTGTGTGTTTGAAGTCACTATACAGTTGTTTCCATGTTTCCAGAAAAGTCCATCATTTTTAATATGATTAAAGTTATTTCTTAGTAATGAGCACTCAATGTTAAATACTGTAATGTTACGGTTCAGATACAAGGTGCTCACCACTGAGCTGTGAGACCATGAAATAAATTTTAGAGGTGAAATATTTGAGTTATGGAAGCCTTAACCTAATCAATGGATCAACCCCATTAGGGATTACCTGAGTGGTGACCAAAGGCAGGTAGGGTATGGTTGTAGGAGGTGGGTCAGTGGGAGTACGCCTTTGGGGTATATATTTAGTATCTGGTGACTAGAATCTCTCTCTCTCTCTGCTTTCTTCTATGTTGTACTGAAATGCTTTCTTCCATCACAGTTTTCCCCTTCTACCATGATGTTCTGCCTCACTTAGAGCCCCCCCAATAGAGTTGGCCTTCTGTGGCCTGAGGTCCCCAAAATCCTGAGCCCCAAAATAAACATTGCCAAGTCCTTTGGTCACAGTAGTGAAAAAGCTGACTAAAGCAAGTATTGTTACTTCCATAGAAATACTGCTCAAAATCACTAAATTTTAGAGAATCCATGTAATTATATATTTAACAAATAGTAGTACAAAAAGATCTCCATAGTTTCAACAAGAATTTTTTTTTCCTATTCCTAAATGCTAAACTAAAATACAAAAATTCCTATGGCAGCTAAAAGCATCTTAAAGCTAAAGGGGCTTGTAGCTGCAGGGTGCCTGCCATCACCTTAGGATATTCAAACTAGCATTTAACCCAAATTCAATAAGGAGAAGCTGGCCTGCATTGCGATTCCTCCCATTTTTCTTATAATGAAGCATTCTGAAATAAATGATACACTAAATAAGTTAATCATTAATTTTAGATCAATAATATACAAAGTTATTTGATAATGTTCTTGAAATGGTCATGAGACAGGTCTTTAACCCCCTATTATAACTAAACTCGGATATTTTTATAAGTTTTAATATCAGAACTCCTACTCATTTCTCTCATTTTCACTTGTCATGTTATAAACCATTAAAAGACAAAATGGAGCTATGGCAAAGCAATAATTTTTAATCAAAACTTGGCACTGAGTCAACCTGCTGTGTGATTCTGGCAACATAATATTTAAAAGCTCTGAGTCTTTTATTTTTCCTTCATGAAGTAGGAGAATATGATTAATTCATCTTTCAGTATTATTTCAGCACAATAATGCATGTTAAAGTTTTTATAAACTCTAAATAATATGCAAATATAAAATTATTTTTAATTATAACCATGTCTTGAGAAGTTTAGATATTTTCAGAGTTCTTGAACACAAAATGTTAGACTATTAGACGAGGTAATTGGCTGGTGATATTTAAATGTAATAATATAATCAAAGTGAATCAATTTCCACAATGAAAACAATATGCCAAAACAAAATTAAATGTGTAAAATTAAATGAGTAAAAAAATTAAATGTATAAAATTAAATGTGTAAAAATTATTAATCCTCGTATATTAACCTGGGTATGTAACAGATTGCCACACATCTTAGAAACTAAAGGCAAAAACTTATTCTCATGGCTTCTATGGTCAGAATTCTGGAAGAAGTTCTTTGGGAGGTTAGCTGGTAGTTCTGACTAAAAGAATTCTAATGAGACAGAGTGACTCAGTGATCTGATGGTTTGACTGACATTTGAGGATTTGCTTCCAATATGGTGCAATTCTCAGGCTGTTGGCAGATGGCCTCATTCCCATAATGGCCTTTTTTTCAGGCTTTTTAAGAGTATTCACAACATGACTACTGTCTTCCCCAGGGCCAGTAGTTCAAAACTAAAAAAGAGCAAGAAAGAAACTGTAACGCCTTTCCTGACATACTCTGATATGTTACATATTATCACTTCTGCAATACTTTACTGGGTCAAGCAAGTCACTAAATCTAGACCACACAGGAAGAAGAACTGAGCTCTACTTACTGAAGAGAAGAATATCAAATACTTTGTGCACATATCTTGTAAAAATTTCAAAGTTCAGTTCCAATATTAAAATTAAGCAATAAATGAGGTCACTGTGGCTCTAGAGAATTTTTTTAATTAACATTAAGTTCTTACTAATGGCAATATGTAATGATCACTTATTTCATGTATTGTCAACAGAAACAATATTATCTGAAAATATGAAATTGATATTGGAAGAGTGAAAATATTTAATGTTCTTACCTATAAAGCATAGGTATGTATATTATATAAATATATAGTGTATTCCTGGGGTCAGAGTGGTGGCTCAGTGGTTACAATGCTTGCCTGGCATGGGCAAGGATGCAGGTTCACACCCTAGCACCACATACCCAATGAAGTGTTGAATAAAAGCCACAGAAAAATTAAATAAAATTGATTCTTTCTCTCTCTCACTGTCCCTCTCTAAAATAAAAATAAAAAATAGAAATAAATAAATAAATATACAATGTATTTCTGATATTCAATTTTCACAGAATAGTGACTGGAAAATCAATATCTGAAGCTTCTTGGGGGATAATAAAAGAAAGCTTTGCTTTTTATATTTTAATAAGACAATCAAATTAATAAATATTAAATCTGTCTATTGAAATATATTCTCTATATACAAAGATCATGGTTAATAGTCGTTTAAAATATGAGTAAATGTATAAAAGCCTTAAAAGGCAATTATCTGATTAATTCAACCAACACCACTTCTACATGTTCACAGATAAATCCATTAATTCAAATACACGCATAAACACATTCATAATTTAAATGATACTGATACTTAGATAAACAGTTTGATCAAGTGTTCCCACACATGTTATGACAAAAGATTAACAGAGACAGTTTGGAGAATTAGAAAAGTTACAGAGTAAATGTTCTATGGGGTTAGGTATTACTACTACACCTTTTTTATTCAGAAATAAAACTCAATTTTATAATAAATTATAGACCTGTTATTTAAGCAAAATCTTTTAATCATATATAAGTATGAGTCATCCCTGTGATTTGTTAACAGATTTTCCTGTCAAAGAAAACAAAGTCATGGGAGAAACACAAGTTTAAAAGTTAACTGTTATATTTACCCTCTGTCACTGAGTTTAGAACAATAACAAAAATGTGCGTATATGTGTGTATGTAATGTGCTTCATATTAACTTCATATTAAAATTTGTTTGTCTTATAATTATTGGGCATATTTTCTTTAGAAACAATACCTATGCATGATAATTATCTATTTTGCCGGATCTCTTCTGAATCCTATTTTCCACTTCTCTCCATTTTAAGCACTATTGAAATGTGATTTAGAAGTTGGATTGTGGAGTTAGGCAAGTTAGGGTTTTAAAATCATCTCTACTTTTTTCCATATGTATGATTTTAATAGTATTTCCAATATTATTGACTAGCTATTATGTGACAACATATGACAAGTAATGATTTAGCAGAAGAAATTTAGCACCAAAGAAGATAGCATTCTAACGCTCATGGGGTATGCCTTGGGATATACCAAGTTACATAACAGCCTTTTAGTTCTCAGTCTCACTATTTATAATTGTGGCAAGTATTTCAATCTAGACAGTGTTGCTGGCTAAATTAAATATAACGGTTCATGTACTGAGTTCAGTCTATCCTCCAATATGTAAAATTTAGTCAATTAAGCATGAATATTTCTGAGATTATAGCATTCTTGCAATTCCCATAGACAGTGACAAAATTTTCCAGAATTGCATCTCTTTCTAAAAAAATTCATACTATTTTTCTTCAGTTTTGATCTTAAAAATAGATAAAAATTAACTCTTTTTTTTCTATACAGTATTAAAGATAATAAGGCTTACTAGATGTAAAAACTGTCTTTTATGTGCCTATCATTAACCTTTTCCTTTGAGTTAAAATGCAAACACACACCCAAAAATATTTGTTAAACCAAATGATTAAATAATAAGCTGCTAGATAAAATTACCAATGGTTGTGACCTTAATCATTTGGTTTTAGCTAGTTCTCTTTAGCAACAAAATATTATTTCATGTACTCCATTTTTGGGCTCTGCTTTGAGCACAGTCCTAAAGCTGTTTGTAAGGCACATAGAACCCTTAGGTAAGGATGTGGCCTTTGGGTCAGGCTGGGTGGATTCAAATGCCATCTCTATCATTTACAAGTCCCATGACCTTGGAAACTTCCTTAACCAATCTAATGCTTAGTTCTTTCTTCTTCATAATGGAGATAACAATATACTTCACAGAGTTCTGACAATCTAAAGAAAAGATTCAAACTGGATTATAAATAATAACATAAATAATCCTCTGAGAGAATATTTAATATAAATAGTAAATGAATACAAAAATGAGTACAACAAAGTGGCTTCTTCATTATATAGGGTACAAGAGTTATGTTTGACAGCATATAGCAAAATCCTAGTGACATTACTGAGGCATAATACTGTATTTTATTCTATGTAACATGAATGTCAGAGGTATATAGCAGACAACAGCTTTGAAGCATTCATAATTAAATAAGAAGCTAGTTTGTCTTTTCCCTAGCCATCGTTAGCACAAGTCTCCTGTGCCTAAAGTTCCACATAACCTAATATGGCCACCGAGGCCCTAGACCATGACCTTTAGAAAAAAATCTAAGAAAGGGAAAAAATATCAAAAAGGTGCAAACTCACAGTTAAGTCAAAAACTATTTTAAAGTTTTCCCAGAAGCACTAACAACTAACATCCTCTCAAAGCTCGTTAGTAATTCTTATTCCCTAGAGAAGCTGGGAAGTTGCCACACTGAACAAAACCAAGGGAAAACAGGTATTAATAGAAAACAGATATTCGACAATCAGAGAGAAAATCTACAAAAGTTTTTTTTCTCAAAAAAATAGCTTTCAAAACTTAGCTAAAACTAGTTTTATAGACAATTTATTGAGATAATAAAAAAATCTTGCAACAGGACCCTCATTTTTAAGGTTAAAAATTTATATTTGCATATGCAGCACATTACATAGCTCAGTCTCAAACACACAATGTACTACAGCAGCAATTGCCACCTTTGCTGCAAGTAGTGCCAGTAATTTATATAACTACTCGTTATGTAGCCTGATTCAAGCTAACTCACACTGGCAGTCAATTTTCACGCCACAGAGCTATTATAGTAGAATGACTATCGCTTAAGTAGTAAAATCAGGTACTCATTTAATATTTACATTATAGCAGCGTGAGGCAAAGAGAACGAAGACATACCACAAACCTGACAGCAATAAAGTTGACATTACATATTTAGAATTTTTAAATTATTACATTATGTCACCATAATAAAGATAGAAGATACAGAGGGACTGGGAAACTATGCTCCCCACCATATCTATCTAAAATGACATGACTTCTTTTTTTGAGGCAAAATATCAAGAAACAGCTATGGTTTCTATGGTAACTATATTAAAAATAAAAAGAAAATGTGGAATGTTTTCAAGTGATAAGTACATTTAAAATGCAAGCACCCACTCCCTAAAGAATCAAATGAAATTGGAAGCAGAAAAAATACTGAAAGAAATGTGTCACAAATTCATCAATTGTAAATCTTACAATTTCTCATCTTTCTTAATTAAAAACAATTTCATGAAATGATGAATACTAAAAAGTATTGCAATAGTTGTTAAAAACATAAAATTCAATGGGAGAGGGAGGAAAGATAGGGAGGTATCTTGGGAGACAATCAACAATGTAACATGCTCTTTACCTGCCCTCCCAGAAGTCAAAAGTCAAATAGTATTTAAGCAATCATTTAATTCAGAAAAATTCCCAAATACATACATACACACACACACACACACACACACACACACACACGCACACTTTATCTCTTATTAGGACATAATATAGAAGAATCAAGAGACTTAGGTGTGGGCAATGTGGGGGTAACTATGGTTTAGGATCAAAAACTTATCCTATTGTTACTTTATATGCATTTATGATTGTACAACAACTCTACTCCTTAATAAAAAATATATAAAGTCAAAAAATATATTGATAGTTGGATATTTTTGCTAAAGTTTAACAGAATAAAATCTCCAGGATATGAAAGTAATTATCATAAATTGCAAGTAGTATCAACAGAACTTAAAAATACACAGAGACTCACCTAAGTTTATTATTACATGCAATGACACTACTTGTTTAATTTTAATTTATTTATTTTATCTATGCTTGTTTATCTTTTCAAAATAGAGAATGTGCTTTTACTTTTTTTCTTTTACTACTGCTTCTTCAGTGATTGATCAGTGCTTAACATTAGTATTTCAGTGCACAAGGCAGCATTTAATATAAAACTTATAAAAATAAGCATAAATAATAATAGAATTCAAGCTGGGTGCAGAGGTGCACACCTGTAACCCTAGTGGCTCAGGGTAGAGGCAGGAGGAGGATCGCAAGTTCAAAGTCAGCCTTAGAAACTTAGTAAGGCTCTGAATAATTTAGATCCTATCTCAAAATAAACAATTAAAAGGACTGGGCTTTAGTGGTTAAGTGCCATAGGTTCAATCTCCAGTACAGAAAGAATAAAAAAAAAAAGACAGGAAGGAAAAAAAGGATGATGGAATCCATGAGTAAATGGTTTAATGTCATCCATAAATATCACACTTACTTTAAAACAACAAAGAACCAAAAGTACTGTGCACCAGGTAAAAGAAGAATACAGAGAAATTGATGTCAAAGAAGAAATAACCATAACATTAAAGAAAAATGTCCTCCATGATTTCCTGAATCCATCAATAACTTCAGACAAGTGATCACCTTACCCCAATTTCTCACAATGAAACTTTCAAGACAAAACCTAATGGAAAGCAGTATGGAGAATCCTTAAAAAACTAGGGATGACTCCACCATATGACCCTGCTATTCCACTCCTAGGTATCTTTCCAGGGGACTTAGAATCAGCACATTACAGTGACACTGCAATATTGATGTTCATAGCAGCACAATTTACTATTGCTAGGCTATGGAAACAACCCCGGTTTCCCTCACAGGAAGAATGGATCCAAAAACTGTGGTACATTTATACCATGGAATATTACACAGCAATTAGAAACAATGACATTGCAGCCTTCGAGGGTAAATGGATGGTTATGGAAGAGCTCATGATGAGTAAAAACAGCTTAACCCAGAGATCTAAGGGTCGATTGTCTCCACTCATCTGTGGAGGTGGGGACTAGACCCTGGACAATGAGCAAGTTGGTCTAGAAACATGAGTTAAATTCAGATAAGATGTAATGCTTTACAATTTAATATTATCTTTAGATTTTTAACGGGAAGGGAAGGGAGGGATAAGGGAGGGTAATTGGGGGGGGGCACTCCTGGGGACAGTTGCAATGTCCAGAATATATACACATCTTATACACATTTTATATTGTTTTGTTAAAATCTTGTAAGGTTGCTCAAAAATAAAAAAATTAAAAAAAAAAACCTAAAGTAACATAAAGTGTAATTCTAAAACCAAACTTAAAAACCAAAATAACAATAACATCTAAAAATGCATCAGAACTAGAAAATATAGATATTTCAATTGTCCCCTAAAATAGAATTTATAATTATGATATAATTAATTGCCTTCCTCTCCTAGGGGTCTGATTTTATTTTTTTATTAATCTCTTTTTACTTTATATTATACTTCCAATTTTTCACTGCTATCCAAAATTATTCCCTACTTAACTATTCCTAATGTGTCTACAACCAAGCTCTGTCATATTCTAGTTAAATAACACTATACAAATTACTTATGAGAGTTAATTTTCTTATAACTAGAAAGGAAATAACAACTCTGCCCCATATTGTTCTTGTTACATGTCTTATTATTTCTTAAATTTGTGGTCATGTAATTCATTGTAATATCAAAGCTTATTAAGAAAAAAAATAATGCATTTAATATGGAGTGTATTAACATACCATGTTAAAAATTTAACTGAGAAAATTTGAAAAAATCAATATATATTAATTTAATTGAAACTACAATAATAAACCTGCCATATGTAAAAATGAAATATTAATGTGAATATATTAATATAAGAAGCTATATTTTTAAAAATAAAAAGTGACAAGATTGCCACAGAACTTCACTTTGTAAGTTTTCTTAATGTCTAGCATAATAGAAGAGAGCTGAATTCTTGTTTCTGATTCTGCCTTTAGTATGTTTGTTTGTTTGAAGTATATGAATATATTTTTATAGCATTTAATAATGTTTTAAGAGTTACATCATATACATTTTACAGCATTTTAATAGTGTTTTAATCATTACATCAGATCATTTTAGATATTACTTTTTGTTACTATATCAATGCATATCATATGGTAGCTTTTTAAAGAAGAAAAATGTTAAAATGGGCTTCATAAAGGTTAAGAAATCCTATTCTTTAAACTACATATTTAAGGGGTTGGAGTGGTGGCTCATTGCCTGGAATGCTCAGGGACAGGGGTTCAACCCTAGCAAAATTTACATAGTGAAGTGTTGGAGCAACAATAGTCACATGAAAAACTAAATAAAATTGATTCTCTCTCTCTCTCTCTCTCTCTTACTGTCCTTCTTTCTTAAAAAAAAACCTACATATTTAAGAAGATAATAGGCAAGTTTCCTACTTAAAGTTTCTATTAATTATATAGGTGGTAAGACTTATATTTTGGTTATACTAAAAATTCTCAAAACAAAACAAAGTCATCAAATAAAAACATAGATTTTGGGGGACAGATACTTTACCCAAGAAGACAGAAAGCAAGCAAATGCAAAAATAGAATCATTATTCATTAGTAATTTAAAAATTTAAAGTACATTATTAAAGAGTTATCCCCTAAAACTTTTATTGAATGTCTAAGTTTGGCCTTATGACAAACATTGGTGAGGATGTGGAGCAACAGGAACTCAGACACTCCTGGATGGAATGTAAAAATGTTATAATAACTTTGCAAAACATTTTTATAGCTTCCTAAAAGGTGAAGCATATGTCTACCATGTGACCCAAATGTTCTTTTTATAATTATTTACCCAAGAAAAATAAAAGCATATGCCCAATTAAATATTATATATGAATTCTTATAACAATTTTATTGGTAAGAACAAACAGTTGAAAGTGATGAAATGTTCGATACAGGTGTATGGATGACAGCATGGATGAATATTTTTTAGGGTACTAAAAAAAAGACATAAAAATACACATACTATATTATGTCCCTGACATAAAACTGTAGAAAATACAAACGAAATTGTAGTGAAGCCAATCATTGGTTGCCATGGGACAAGAAGTAGAACAGGCAGCCTGGAAAGACAGAAAGAGGCTGAGAGATGCATTAATGACTCTGTGGAGATGTTTTCACAAGCATATACACATGTCGAAACTTCTTAAATTGCATATCTTAGGGGCTGGAGAGGTGGCTCAATGGAAGAGCACTTGCCTGGCATGTGAGAATTACAAAGTTCAATCCCCAGCATCACATACACAACATAAAGGAAAAACAAACAAACCACAACAACAAAAAGATGAAAAACTAAACACACTATGTCTTTTTAAAAAGTTGCATACTTTAAATATGTCCAGTTTATGGTATGCCAATTAAATTTCAAAAGACATTTTAAAAATCGCATACACAAAATAAAAGAAAAACAACAAACCAGAACAACAAAATGATGAAAAACTAAACAAACTTTCTCTTTTAAAAAAAGTTGCATACTCTGTCTCTTTTAAAAAAAGTTGCATACTTTAAATATGTTCAGTTTATGGTATGCCAAGTAAAGTTCAATCGATGTTTTAAAAATAGACATACTAAGGTAACCAAATTTGATAAAATGCAATAATGTTCACTTTAATTAGGGACATTCTTAAGTGAAAGTGTTTGTTTGTGTGTTTTTTGGTTTATTTTGTTTTCTTTTTAAGCAGCCAAGATGTGCTAGCCAAGAATGCAATAACTGTCAAACAGTTTGACATTACTGTTGTGCATGCTAAGGCAGTGGAAGTTTATCCTCCATTATTTTAGCTGCACTGGAAAAAACTGTTAACACAACTGTTCTAGAATGAAGTAGGGGATGAAAAATATATTCAACATTTGCTTATTTCAGTGCTTGTTTTTGTATTGCTGCTGAGCATTTACACACATACATTCTCTCTCGCGTGCATACACACACACACACACACACACACACACACACACACATGCACCACCTTCTTCATTGACAGTGGTTGGAAGCAAGCAGATCAAGGCCAGCCACATTTGTAAGTCTGTCTATAGATCAGATATTAACTTGTTGTTTGCAGCTCAGTCTTTAACTTGACAAGTTACAGTATTACTGGAAAGTGGCAGCGCCATCATTTGTTTTACTGATTTTCCATTCGGCAGTCACTGGGTTGTATGGACTATGTAATGCAGTATTAGTCTCTCAGCTACTGTCTTGCTTCTCTAGCTTGTGAGGTGCTTCTCATGAGTTCACTTCTAGTTGAAAAGACATTAGAAAATATCATTGGCTACTTAAGAGCATACCCTATTTACATGCATTTTTTTCTAATTTTTTAAATACTAAATAATTGGACTTTGACATGATATTAAAATTTAATTGGCACTATATACTGTTCAAACATATTCTGTTGTATAGAAAATATCTGGTAAATATTAATATAAAATTATTAAAAAGATGATAGAAAGCTATATTTTTCATCATTTTATTTCTTATTTAAAGTCTTATAAAATTCTTTACTTCCATCTGAAAATTCTTTAGTATATCAGTTTAATCCTTTACTCAGCATTTTTGTATGTGATTGTTACATCCATAGCCATACATTGAAGAAATGATTTCTTTAATATTTTACTAAATCAACAATACATTAACTCTAAGTATTCTATAAATGAATTTCAGTTTCAGCAAATCATTATTAAATAGTTAAGCAATAAGAGCTAAGAAAATTTTCTGAAAAATTTGACAAATAATATTAAAGTATTATTGTGAAACAAGGCAATAGGGAATTTTTGGAATCTCAAAATAATTCATTGGATAATACTGATGCTACAGGGACTAACACAGTTTTAACAGAATAGATAATTTATCTAAGATTGATAGATAATAGGTAAAATACTGAGAACAAACTGAACTAATTTCTGAAAAACACATACCTTGTCCCAAACTTGAAATGTCCCATAAAAACAAGTGTGTACAAACATACATTCTATTTACTGTTAGAATGATAATGCCATCTGGTCCTTTTGGAAAACTCTTACTGTACACATAAGAAACCTAAAAGTGAAAGAAGCGGCTTAGAATGATTATGAAGACAATTTTGATCTTGCAAATCCTGTGAAGGGATCTTGGAGGCAGCAATGGCCTTGATACGATATTCTGAGAGAGGGAAAAATAACCTTAATGATGGCTTGTTTTTAAAAGGATTATGGTGGGATGCTCTTAGATTATATGCTTTTCAGGATTTGAGGAAGGTTGAATTGGGTAGAGAGAGAATTTGACCCATATTAAGGTTGCAAATAATGCATTCCTTGATCTACTTAGAAACAATGAAAGCGGGATGGCCTTTCAGAGATTCTCTGAATTCAAAGAAGGGAACCAGGGTTTTGTTCGTCTATGTCAGCTATGCACTGTCTACTCCTAGGTGACCAACGCTCAGTTAAGGAAATTCTCTGTCTCTGTGGTTTATCAGCCACCAACAGTCAATGTTCCCATCATTGAAGATTAGTGTCTTGGCTCTAAAGAAGACATAAATCACAAACAGAAACTATATGTCTATATGTCCATATGTGCTTAAGTGGGTAGGCTCCAAGTGGATGAAAAGAGCTAATCCTTGAAGGAGGTGGAGGTTTGAGATTAGGAAAATGAAGAGGGTTGTGGAAGAGTACAAGGGGGAAGTCAAGGAACACTACTGTAGCCAAGCAAATACATCATTAGCTCACGTAGATGAAAGACTATTTCTCTTCAATTGTTAAACCTTGGAAGAAAGTTAAATGGGATCAATTCAGAGAAATTTACACTCTGACACAAAGGTAGAATAGAATCTGGAATCATATTCAGAGAAAAATGAATCCTTTTAATATATTCACTTTATTATGTTAAATATAAAATATTATTTATAATAATTTATATGGGAATTTCATGTTTCATTACCTATTTTATGTAGTTTGTCCTTTTAGGATGATTTTATAGCATTATTTTTATAAATTATTTATTGACCTAACATTCAATAAAGTTTATGTCTCTTTAGGAGACATAAACTGTAAATGCTTCCTGTAAAAGGATTTAGACAACACAGCTTCCAAATTGTCACCACAAAGCTTTGTACTCATTTCTAAATTTTAGTGTCACAGAGGACAACAATAAACAAATACTTATTTAAAATATATAAGATATATATCAAAAAGGAAATTTTGAAATTAAAGTGAAAATGATGAAATTTGCAGAATGAAATAAACTAAAAACAACCTCTTAAGGGTAACTATTTTGTGAACATATATCTTCTTCAAAAAGAAATTCCACAGGGAACTTTTATTAAGCATGTCAAAAATTGAAGAGAAAAATACATAGGAATAAAAGAAGATGTTATCTATTTAGGGATACAAATAAAAACATTGCTAAAATCTACAATATTCAAGCCACACAAATAAGAACAATTATAGAAAATATGGAGTGTTACTTATCTCTTGGAAATAATAACAATTTGAAAACAATTAGAATAGCCATAAGAATGGAATCAATCTACTTTAAAGGAATAATTATATCAATACAAAATTGTAGGCACTATGGCAATGGTCTTAACATAGCTAGCAATTATTAATAATAGGCAGTGCTTTTGTTTTTAAAATATCTTTTTGCTAAGCATGCATCCACAAACAGTTAAGAATATCAGTTATAGAGTATGCCATTTTATTTTAAAGATGCGGTGGTCTGGCTCATCAGCTGGAATGGTTGAAGGGCAGATACCGCAGGCACTGATGAGTAGAATCTCTGTGTATGGCCCCAAGGGATAGTATGCCTATGGGGTGTTCCAGCAAGCACCACTGTGTCTGTATACTATTTTGCTTCCATGTTGAAACATTCAAATCAACATATCTTAGTTAAAGCTGTTTTCAGCCATCCAGGAGCAATCAGATATGCAAATTCAAAAAAAAAAACTTGGAATTAAGTCTTCAGGCTCCTAGTGTTTCAACCCAGCTATTCAAGCTACTCAGATCTTTCAGATCGTTCATCTGAGACCTCAGAAATTGTGAAGATAAGACATTTCCTTACTCTTTGCTTTCTAAATCTCAGATTCATGGAATCATATAAACAATAAAATCATTTAGACCATTGGGAATTGGGGTGACTTGTTACACATGAGATACTGAGTGCTCTAGAAAATACCTAGATTCCATGATACCAACCAAAGTAATATAATATTATCTATTATACAAGAATACATACAATTTACATTTGCATGCAGTCAATATATTTGCAGCAAAATAAAATTAAAACAATTGCACAGAATTGTAAAGAACAATTCCAAAAACATTGTCTGAGTAAAATAAAATTATCATAAGCCTTTCATTAACTCTAATTGTGTTGAATTAACTATATTAAGATAATCCTTCAAGGGCTGGAGCAGTGGCTCAGAGGTTACCATGCTTGCCTGGCATGTACAAGTACGCTAGTTCAAAACCCACCACATGTACACAAGGAAGTGTTAGAGCAACTAAAGCCACATGAAAAACTAAATAAAATTGAAAAACTGATTCTATCTCTCTCTCTCTCTCTCTGTCCCTCTTTCTTAAAAAAAAAATCCTTCTACCAACCAATTTTCTTGTTTTTTTAAGAGAGACAGAGGGAATCAATTTTTTTCATTTAGTTTTTCACATGGCTTTTGCTGTTGTGACACTCAGTTGTGTATATAGGGGCTGGGGTTTGAACCCATGTACTCGCATTTGCCAAGCAAGCATCATAACTGCTGAGCCGCTGCTCCAGCCCCTCAACCAACCACTTTTGAAAAGTGTTCAGACCACACAGAGAATACTGTTTTATTTCCCAGTTTATTTTGTCTTGTTTTTCAACATAAGAAAAATTTAAGGTTTTGAAGATATAATTTTTTATTTTGTTAATAAACATACTTACACTATATCACTAAATTATGACATTAAATTTATAAAGTCTGATGTAAGAAATCAATTACTTAATACATGTTTTGTGATTTCAGTTGAAATATGGAACAATTCTTTGTTAAGTCAAATAATTTCCCAATGAATAATTAAAATAAAGGACTGGAGCAGTGGCTCAGTGTTTGGAGCATTTGCAGATCTTGCCTGGCATGTGCAAGGACCAGGGTTCACACTCAGCACCATACAGACAACTCACTATAGGAGAAACAAAGGCCAGATTTCAAAGCAAAGTTGATTCTCTCCTTCTCTTCCCTCTCTACCTCTTTCTTAAAATAAGAAAACAATTGAAAATGAGAATGTAATCTGTGTTGTAATTATTTGATAACACAACAATATCTTTGTGTTCAAAATTATTTTAAAAAATATAAAAATGGAATATTGAAAGCATCACAATTCTCTAGGTACAAGATTAAATTTCAGGATCATCGCTTTTAAAAAAGAAAACATTTTTTAAAATCTATTCTTACTCATCTAAATTTATGAAAAACTTTCAATATTAGTTACTGCCAATGGTGAACTGAAAAATTCAAATTCATTTGTCTTGTCATTCCTTAGATGTTGACACCCTTAGGCCTGTGGTGTCTCACATCTTCAAAGGCAGACCTGAGCTTGCCAATACAAAGCAGCCACTATTTACAAAAATTCCACACGTATAATCTATCTAGAGAGTTCTAACAAGACCCACAGTAGCTTTCTGAAGCTAACAATATTCTGGGAAATGAATATATGTTCTAATAACATGCAAAAGAAATGGCACAAAAAATATAAAATACTCCATTGAAATAATGTTAAAGATGCCCATGATGCTTTAAAATCTAAGTTCTGCCACTTTAAAAATATTACTAGGAGTTAAAAAGTTGAAATATGCTATCTAAATTTATTTGGAAAATACATGCAAGCACTGTATATTTATTCTCATTGAAATTTTCATTGAAGAAACATGCACAGTGAATAAAGGAAGATGCCCCCCTAGAGATGTGTGGATATCAGTTTTCTGCATATAAATCACTTTCTGGTGTGAGGTTCTATCTCCACATCAGAGCTTGGAGCACAGTAATGTGTAACTGAAGGTGAGAGCTGGGGTCACTTTTCCAGATGGTGGTTAAATTGCTCTTGTTTTAACTCGAAGACACATTATTTTATTCAGAATTAATATTTTCTTTATTAAAAGAAAGATCAAACATTTGAAGCAAAGAGTTATGTGTTAAACAGATCAAAAACAAAAACGCAGAATGCCTAAGGTGGAGTTTAAAGACAAAATGACATGTGTGTGTATGTGTTGCCTTACGGGGTGTAGTTTCAAAATCTCAACTCATTATTTACTTCCATCCATCTTCTCTTACACTATTTCCCCAAAGTATTCAATCATTTTACCTTTTTTCTCTTATTTTCCTTTTTAAATATAGAGAAAACCTTTACTATAGACAATCAACAGTCTTATGGTCCCTTAGACAAATATTTGATCAGATTTGAGTCTGAAGCAAAGACATTGTGAAGGGCTCAGAGACAAAACCTAAAGAGAGGAAAGCAGAGAAAGAAAAGCATATCTGTAAGAGAAGCTAGAAGTTAGTAGGACGTATATAAAGTGAAAATAAGATGAAATTGGTCTAAAACCATGCAGTCGAGTAAATACATGCTGTTTCATCATTTACTCCTATTACTGTACCTCATCACAATACATTTTTAAGGAGGCATGATTTATTCACAATAAAATGCTTCAGTTTTATTTGTGGAGTCCTACGTGATTTTGACAAACATGTATATCTATACTACCCAATCAAAGAGAGAAGATTTCCATCTCCCCAGGAATTTTTCTCATCAACTTTCACAGTATTGATTTTTGGGCCCGGAAGATGGCGTCTTGAAGCGTGACAGCATTCGCCGGGGCTCTGACTCTGACTGGGAAAAATCCACTGCATCAGCAATTTTCCAAGAGAGACACAGATATCTGAAGAATTAGACACACGGCTAAACGGGCATTGGCTGCCTCCCATAATTCACTGAGAGTTCTCTCTTGAAGTAACCCATTACAA
>PVKS010032190.1:0-22674 GCA_004027875.1 Aplodontia rufa | reverse complement strand
GAGGTGGGGACTAGACCCTGGACAATGAGAAAGTTGGTCTATTAGCATGTGTTAAATCCAGATAAGATGTAATGTTTTACAACCTAATACTTTTTTTTAGAGTTATAGTGGGAAGGGAAGGGCAGGATAAAGGAGGGTAATGGGGGGGGCACTCCTGGACTCCTGGGTGTAATTGTAATATCCAGAATCTATACACATTTTATATTATTTTGTCAAAAACTTGTATGTTTGTTCAAAAATAAAAAAATTAAAAAAAACTTGTACGTTTGTTCAAAAAATAAATTTCTCAATAAAAAAAGACTGTTTATCAAAGCCTTCAATGAGGTATAGTACATATTGTATTGTACCTCACCGTGCACATTCTGGACTGTGGTTGATTTTGAAGGAACTGGACTTTGCTGCTCCACACACAAAATAACTCACATACAAAGATTAAGCTTCATTCATTTGCAAACGTCTCTGAATAGCCAGATGAGCTCAGCCCACAACACAAAACAAGAAGCAGAGTGAAGCAAAGCAACGCCAACCAAACAATCCATTTTGTGACAAGAGGAATGAAATGAAACTGCACAGTAGCTTCTGAGTTGAGCTACGTAAAACGAATGCCTGATGCCTGAGAATCACTTATTCTTTTTGACTTTTACTGCAGAGGGCTTTGTGTGGTAATATAGAAGAAGGAAACTGGACTTGGGCCAACTGGGGAATTCAAAGTTCCTGAAAGTTTTTCTTTCTATGGACAAGTTCCATCAGGCATAACTGATACCAACTAGAGCACATGTACAGCTTACAGCGGGGTGATTAATAATCATAATTGTTATAGGGTAAATTGTGTCCACCAAAAAGATATATTGAAGAATTAACTTCCCAGAGTTGTGAACATGACTTTATTTGGAAATGGGGTCTTTGTTGATGTAACTAATTTAAGACGAGGATGCTAGGGTGGATCCTAATCCAGTATGACTGGAGACCTTGTAAGAAGAGGACAGAGAACCATACAGAGGGAAGGCATCCATGTTAAGATTGTGAAGTCACAGAGTGAGATTGGAATTACAGTGCCTTAAATCAAGGGACAACAGAGGCTACCAGAATGTGAACGAGGCAAGGACACATCCTCCCCCAGAGGATTTGGAAGCAGCATGACTCTGCCAACCCCTTAATGTCAGACTTCTAGTGTTCACAAGTGTGACAGAATAAATTTCTGTTGCTTTAAGCTACTCAGCTTATAGTACTTTGTCACAGCAGCCTAGGAAACAAACACAACCACCACCATCATAATTGATGTTCATTTACTGAACATTTACCCTGTCTGACATAACTTTCGACAAAGGTGCTGTGAGGACCATTGTGCAGATAAGGAGACAAGGCTCAGAGTGTTAGGCCGGAGATAGGGCATGGGGAAGGGACCACCTCTTAGGGCTCTCAGCTCCACCCAGGCTCCTCACAACATTCCTCCTAAGACCCTTCCTGTGAGGGGAAATGGCCATCTTGTGGTTAAAGGGAGAAAGCTAGACAACCACAAAGGGAATTCAAGATCACAAAGGGAGAGCCCCCAGTCTCTGGCATGCACAATAGCCCAAGGAACCGACCTAAAATTAACTGTTTGCTTTAGAACTTATCATTAGCATTGTAGTTTGCTTGCCCTCTGTGCATTTTCTGAGGAAAAAATAAACTTACATGGGAGTAGAAAATAAATCACATAAAATTTCGCTGTCAGTCAAAGTGCCAATTAACTCCAGATCCACGTAGGGGAACAAAGGGAGAACTAGTGTGGCCCACTAAAAGAGAGTCCCACTGTGTAGATGGTGCCTTGAGCTACTCTGCAGCTCAGCCAACTCTACTCTCCAAGTGTGTTACCTATGCTTTCAATAAGCCTTTGTCTTGCCTGGCAATCTCTTGTATTCACTCAGTTCTTTGTTTGGGACGCCAAGAACCCAGACCTAGACACCCTGGGAACCCTTGCCCTTGCACTGGCAACAAGAAGAATAAGATGACATACCAGAGGTCATACCCACCCACAAACTCAAACTTGAACCTAAGTATATCTGACTCCATTTCCATCATTGTTCTAGTTCTTCAAATGGGTTCATTAGAACTGCTTTTCAGAACATATTTTCCGTAAAGGCATCAACTATAAGTCATTATTCTCAACTTTTGGGGCCATGTTGTCCAACAAGGTAACCACTGGCCATGAGTGCCTAGTGAGCACTTGAAAAGTGGTTGTTTTGACAGGACTGATTTTCAAATCTAAGTCAGTGTATTGTCATGTTAGCCAGGCTGTCCTTGACTCCCTGGGCTCAGTGATCCTCCTGCTTCAGCTTCCCAAGTAGCTGGGACCACAGGTTCATATCACCATCCCTTGAAATTTTAATTGTATTTCATTTTTTTAATGGCTTTAAAATTTAAGTGTCAAAATTGGATCTCACTTTAGCAAGAGGAAAAATTTTAAAGATGTTTAGAATGACTTGGGTACAGGAATCAACAGTTTAAACTCTAACTTTTATAAAGTCTAAATACAAAAATTTCTTTTTTTTAATAACGGGGGGGGAGAGAGAGAGAGAGAGAAAGAGAGAATCAATTTTTATTTAGTTTTTCATGTGGCTTTCTTTGCTCTGAGACTTCGCTGAGTACGTGGTGCTGGGGTTTGAACTGGCATATTCGTGCATGCCAGGCAAGCACCATAACCACTGATCCACTGCTCCCTAGATACAAGTATTTCTGATGAAAATTTAATTTCTGAATTAAAATGAGCTTTATGTATAAAAATACACATCAGATTTCAAAGACTTAGTTAAAACACTACAAATATCTCATTAATTGTTATTGTTTGGATCCTAAATGTCCCCCAGAGGTTCCAGTGCTGAAGGCTTGATCACCAACATGTTACGCTATTGGGTGGTAGTGGACTCTTTTAGGAGGTAGTGGAAGGAAGTGAGGTCATTTAGGGTGTGCCCTTGAAGGAGATTTTGGGGCCCTGGCCTCTTCTCTCTTTTGGCTCTCTGGCTGTCATGAGATGACAGCATTCCTCTATCAGGTACTTTTGCCACCATGTTCTACCCTACTGTAGGCCCAGAACAATAGGGTCAAGCAACCATGTATTGAACCCTCTGAAACTGTGAGTCAAAATAAATATTTCTTCCTTTTTTTTTATCCCAGATATCTTGTCACAGCAACAGAAAGCAAGTACACTAATTTTATGACAACTTCATATGGAAATGATAATATTTTGTCTGTATTGGGTTAAAGAAAATATTTTATTTATCTTAGTAAAACTAATTTCATCCATTTCTTTTTACCCCCTTTTAAGGTGGCTACTAGAAAATTTAAATTTACATATGTGAGATGCATTATATTTCTTGTGGGTGCTGCTACTCCAGAGTGTATCTATTTATTCATATTATATATGGTCCAGGAAAGTCGATGGTTTTCCCAGATCTCTGCATGTATTATAATTATTCTTAGACGTTTTGTAAGTTTGTGATTTTGTTTGCTGTTGTGAAGGAAATCCTTTCTTTCTTTCCCAATCTGTTTTTTCCCTTCTCGTTCACCAGATTTGACCCAGGATTAAGAATGAAGTTAAATAAAAACCAAATTACACCTTTATTATTTAGATCAGGGATCAGCAAACTATAGCTTGCAGCTCAATATGGCCCACCACCTATTTTGTAAATAAAAATTTATGAGAGCTCAGCCATGTCCACTCATTTCCATACTGTATGTGGTTTTAGCATGGTTGAGTAGTTTCCTAAATGTTTACTATGTGGTCCTTCATGAAAAAAGTTTGATTATCTCCAGATTTAGATATATACTCAAGGTTGATTGAAAGAACAGTTATAGGCTGAAAAAGAAGTTAGGAAAGTATTTTTAGCAATGGTAGAATTAGTGAAATCAGCCTAGAATTTCTTAAGATGACTCCTTTGAAGGGAAAAGCATGCACATAAATGATTAATTTGGAGGCTTTTGCTATAAAGAAGATCAGCTTGGATGGATCTCAAGGGACTTATGTTGAGTAAACAAGCCCATCCTGCAAAGTTATGTGCTATATGCTTCCATTCAAATAACATCTTTGAGATGACAAATTTTATACAAATGGAGAACAATGGTTGGTTGGTATTGGGAATTGGGCAAGGAAGGAGGATGTTGTGGTTATAAAAGACCAGCATGAGGAAACTCTGTAAAAATGGAACTTTGACTGGTAGTGATTACACAAATCTGCACGTGCTCAAACTAAACACACACTTGCACACTCACAAATTTATGTAAAACTGGTGAAATCAGACTAAGATTGGTGGATGTGTCAATGTTAATTTCCTGGATATGTTCTTGTATATACAAGATGTCAGCATTGTAGGAAGCTGGGGACAGGGATATCTCTGTGTTGTGTCTTATAATTGCCTGTGAATCCAAAATTACTTCAAAATAAAAAAAATCTGAGTGAATTATAAAGGAAAAGAAAGCCAGTCACATCCCTTTGTGCCATCAAGCACCTATAAAATGAAACAAACATGGAAGATCAACAATAGGGTTCATCTTCTGCAGATGCCATTCCATGGGTGTTTATTCAGGTATGGACTGGAGAGCTGCCCAGGGTCTGGACTCTCTGCAGTTGGGAATCACTCAGTCTTCATTTCCTTCCAGACATCATGTCAGGCTTTCTTAATGCAGGCAAAGTTTCTACTAAGGGAATTTATAAGACTTTATAGATCTTTTCATCATGCATAGAATTATAACTTAACCTAAGCTGTACAATATGAATGAAAATGGGCTTTGCCATTAGTCAGACCAAAATGTGTGTTCTGGATTTGCCACTGGTAAGAAGTGGGCCCTCAATTTCCTCATATGTTAAGTGGGAAGAGATAATACTTATTGCCAATATGGACATGAGGTTGAAATATGATTGTACCTTTCTGAGGCATTCAATAAACATGAGCTATATTATCACTGCTGAGAATCCCAGGCTGGACTGCAACACCTACTTGGAGTCTGAGTTTAGAGATACATGGAGATGTCCGAATAGAACCCTGGATCTTTTCTGTTTCTTAGAAATGCTGTGGCAGCATCTCCATATCAGTCCCAAGGACTCGCCAAAGAACCTATATTCTAGCTCTGATTCCTGGTAGATGAAAGGCAGATCAGAGAAGCTCCTGAGGATTTAATGTTCCCTCCATCCCTGGAGGCAGAGCCCTTACACACCAGAATGCAGACCCAGGAAGGATGAGCTCACTCTAGGGGTACAGGGAAAGGGAAGCACCTGTGTTCAACACAGCTCCAAGCTTGCACTCCAAATGACAACCTTTGTTGACATCATGGGGGCAAGTTTCAGGAGGAAACTCTTAAGAGATGAGACTTCACTTTTTCATAGGAACCAGTACTGACCTTAACACCTCCCCAGGCCTGATGGGAGAGGAACTCCACTGGGCTGGAGGTAACTGTCTGCACTGGAGATCGAAGCAGGAAGTCCAATTCTGCTGCACTGACTTCTTGGTTCATGAGGAGGATCTGCAATGAAGGAAAATGGCACTGCATTTCTTTAGCTTGTGGTGGACTCAGGGTCCTGGGGAAATTAGGGGTTGTCACTCAGTGTACTTACCGCTGCCTCTAACACTACAGCTTGCTCATCAATTTTGGATATTGAAAGAGGATGCAGTGGAAGAAAATGTATATTCATGCAAATCACTTCTATGTGCATCTGTTTTCAATCCAAATATCAGAGTGACTTAAATGTACTCAGTGGATGACTATATATCTTGGTTAGCAGGCATTTATTATGGATCAATCATAAGTGCTACGGAGTATGTGCCTGAAATTTAATTGAGCAGCTGACACATACAAATGTTATGATATGAGGAAAGTGTCAAAGTGACATATGAACATATGCAAAATAGAAACATATGGATGAATCAATAATATGAATACATGCAAAATAGAAGCACATGTATAAATAAATATTGTAAACGTGGTCCCTGAATAAGAGAGTGACCAGCAAGCTAGAGGAAAGAAGGGATTGAATTGGCTAAACTTTCTACAAGTAGTTTTATTGATTTTTTTGTGGCACTGGGGATTAAACCCAGAGCTTTGCATATACTGGGCAAGCATTCTACCACTGAGCTATATCCCTAGCCCTCTATAAGTAGTTTTGAATTGGGTCTTGCAGAAGCTAAGAGATGGGAATATTTAGACAGGAAGAGAGTATTTTCCAGGATGGAGGGGAATAGAAAGTGCAGAGGCTTGGAAGGGGAATTAGAATGGTATGTACAGGGTAGGGAATGTCTTTGGCTTGGTTGGAGACATGATTTGCAATGGGTGGGACCCATTTCTTTGCAAAGGTCAAGCTGTTGTTTAGGCTGGAGTGGTGAATGCAGAGGGTGAGGGAAGTAAGGGATGGTCACACTCACCAATGAGCTCGACTTTGGAACATGCAGTCAACACAAAGCTAATCTAGTCTGTGCTATCAATTTTTATATTGAAAAAAATTCCCAATTCTAAATGATTAGGGGGATAAATGCAAAGAAGTAAATCTTTATGGCATTTTGATGTTGAAATTAAATGGAAGATCAGGGTTTCTTATTAAAGATGCAGCAACATTAAAAGTCTCTGATTTTCTCAAGTCCCTGGGAACCAAAGCTGTTGAAAATTTCTTAAGACCATAGTTGCTACAGCTGTACAAAGTCCTGTATGATTTCTTATCCCTGGAAAAGTTTAGGTCAGTAAATTTACTATCTAAATGTAGATAAATGTTGATGGATGAACTAAAGTTCTATGGTATTGAAAAAATCTTCTAGTTATTGGTATAGCCATTTAGTTCCATATTCAATGCCAGTTTTGATTGACTGGTAGTGGCTGCTGGAGGGAGTTTTTTTTTTTTTTCATTTGTTCAACATAACCTTACAAATCAGAGGGAATCATTGTTACATATTAATGCATACATGGATATTGACAAAGTAATTTAAGGCTGATCCTAGTCCAGGATCTCCCTCCTACATCCACTCACTGCTCTTATGTCTCCTCTGCATTAACCCCATGTTATAGATAGAAATAAGCATATACATGTGTGTTAATTTTTGAAATTTCTGAGTTTCTCTGACTGCCTGTGTATAGTTGGGCTTCTCTTGGGAATTGACAGTTCCCAGTTGCATTGATAACCCCCTTGTTCATCCCTCCCCTTTCTGCCTCCCTCTCTTCTTCCACCTACCTTCATAGTTAGGGTTCCCCATGCTTATGTGAAATTTCACCTATGTTGCGTTTATTATTTAAGCTTAGCTAACTTTCATCCTGTCTTAGATTTTACTCTCACTTCCACATATGAGAGAAAGCATTCAGCCCTTAAAACTGTGAGTTTGGGATATTTCACTCAGCATATTTTTTCCTTCTCCATCCATTTGGCTGCAAATGCCATGATATCATTCTAACAGCAGAGTAGAACTCCATTGTATATATAACATAGTTTTTGAATCCATTCATCTGGAGAGGGGCATCTGGGTTGGTTCCATAGTTTAGCTATTGTAAATTGAGCTGCTATAAACAAAATGTAGCTGCATCTCTGTGGTACGCTGATTCTAGCTCTTTTGGGAAAATACCCAGAGTGGGATAACTGGGTCATAAGGTGGTTCCAACCCTAGTTTTTTGAGGAATCTTTATACTGTTTTTCAGAGTGACTGTACAAGTTTGCAGTACCACCAAAGTGTGACAGTGTTCCTTTCTTTCCACAACCCCTCCAGCATCCATTATTGTTCATATCCTTAGTTTTTGCCATTCTGACTGGAGTGAGATAGAATCTTAGCGACATTTTGATTTGTATTTAGCTGATTGATAGTGATGAAGAACATTTTCTCATGTATTTATTGGCTTTTTGGGCTTCTGGAGGGATATTTTAAGAAGGATTTTAGATCATCCAAGATCAGCAAATAAAGTACAATGATTGATTAAGCATGTCTGCCTTGAGTGGGACAATGGTGTGGCAGCACATGAGCACCATATTGTATCTTCTTTAGGAAGTAAAATTAAAAGAAGAAAGTTTCACAGCTGTGGCATAACTCAGTGGTAGAGCACTTACCTAGCACGCAAAAGAGAGGCAGTATGGGCAGGGTGGGGGAGTTTCTTATCTGATGACTGGATTCTAAAAATGATCTATTTTCTTTTCTTTTCTTTTCTTTTTTTTAAAGAGAAAGGGACAGTGAGAGAGACAGAGAGAAATAACTTTTATTTTTTAGTTTTTCACGTGGCCTTAGTTGCTCCAACACTCAGTTGTGTATGTGGTGCTGGGGTTGAACCCAGGTCCTTGTGCTTGTCAGGTAAGTGCTGAAACTACTGAGCCACCACTCCAGCCCCAAAATGATTTTCTGGAAATTATTTTTTAAAAATTTACTTGTACCTGAAAGGTGAGCTGGGCAAGGTAGGTCAACTTATCACACTCGAAGAGTCCGCGGGTTGTGTACTGGTACACAGAAAAGGTTATACTGTCTATTAGATTGGTCACCCGCTCCCTGAGGCTCTCTCCAGGAGCAGCCTTCTTCACAGCCTTCTGGAAGACGATATTGAAGGCCTAGGACAGAAAGTAGCGTATTGGTGATTTACATCCTCCTTATGTACATGAGTAGTCTTAACTGTGAAGGATATTCTAATTTTCTACCCCACTCAGGGAAATGTTTTCCCAGTATGTCCTGCTGAGAAGAGATAATGGTAACAAGAGAAGATACTGTTAGGTCTTAATTTGCTCATGTGAATTATTACATTTGTATGGGGCTGCAACTGTTTGAATATGATTTGTTCCTTCTAAAACTCATATTGGATTTTAATCCCTACTGTGAGGTATTAGGAGAGTGGAAACTTAATCTGATTGAGGTATTTAGAGGAGGGGAATTTGGAAAGTAAGAAGAACTGGATAAGGTTACCAGGTTGGAGCTCCTGTAATTAAAAATTGGTGGTTTTATAGAAGAACAGAGACCAGGAAACACACATGCATTTTGTATTTCTCACCATATGATGCCCTACCCCACCTCAGAATTCTGCCAGTGACAAGGCTATCACAAGACGTGGCCTGTTGACCTTGACCAAGAACTGTGAACAAAAATAAACCTGTTTTCTTTATCACTCTCCCAATCTCTGATATTGTTCTTTTAGTAACAGAAAAGGATCTAATACAGGGACAAATAGAGAAGAGCCCAAAGCTTTTTGATCAGTGAAGAACAAATATCCAATAGTCAATATACTTTAAATTTAATAAGTTTCGGCTAACTACCTGAATAGAAAGTAGATCCAGCCAATCTGGAATTAATGATGCTATACAGCATGTGAAAATCTCTTGTGTATGGAAACAATCCTATAAACAACTTTATTGTCTTAAACTGATCCTTGCACATAACAGGCAGTGAGAATATTTTTAATTAATATTTTTTTCCTTTTGCTAATGATCAGAATCTCAGGTATTGTTTGTTCTTTTCCCATTAGCTTTGCAGCCATTTGAAGAGTCCTTGAAAGAGCCCTTTCTCCTCATGGGCCCTTCCGCAGCAGTGGGAGCAGAGCCTCTTCTGAACTACACATTATGGGCATGAGGGGAAATAAAAATTACATGGGTCAATTTTCTACTGTTTCTAAATTTAGATAATAACTAACCATAAAATGAATATTTGGAATGTTAGATTTTAAATGTGACATGAATAGAACAAATCAATAAAAGCCAAGATATGATTGGACCCTGTAGATTCTTGACTCTCCAGATTTCTAGTTTCTTCTCTACTTAAGAAAAAACTTGAGTCTTTTTAACACCAAGTATTTGGACCCAAATGGAAACCACATAAAAATTGAGTCTCAGTATTTCTTCATTTGCAAAAGAGGGAAAAATTGTGAATTTCATTCTCCATTTCACAGTTCCATGTTGTTTCTTGTTAAGAAAGCCCTTGGAGTCTTTCTTCTTCATTTACTTTTGATGATATGAGCAAAATCATCTGCCCATGTTCAACCCAATCTGTTGTGATGTTTGCCTTTACTTGGTAGATTTTAGATAAAATAATAGCTCACTAGAATCACACAGAGCAATTTGAGAAGCTTGACGTGCAAAACAGGTCTATAAAGACGGAATGCTTACCCTTTCCTAGGTGGTTACTATAGCTTTCTTCTAAGACTCTATCAAAATGACAGTGGCCAACAAAGATTCCCTAGTTGCTAAGTTTAAACAAAATGATTTCCAATTCAGAAAAAGAGCTAAGGAAAATGAAAAACCTGGATACATTCAGCATTTTCTTTACACTAAGCTCTTTTTGGTTCACCCTTCCTTCCCTCCTTCCTCCCTCTGTGACTCTCTCTCATTTTAAAAGAACTGCCCTGTTCCTCTCCCTTTTGGGGTATGGACAGCTCTGGTGCTAGGCCTGATCCTTACTCCATGGCTTCTGCAGGAGGTGTGCTGAGCCCCCAAGGTCTGGTTGTTGACTCAAGTTCTCCAGGTACTCATCAGCTTTTGTAACATTTTTAGGGCCCACAATCTATTGCCCAGTGTTTTAAGAGTATTTTCTCTTTCTACTTATATGAAAATAGTTATCAGTGCATTGAGAACAGGAACTGGGCCTTACTGACTTATGTTTGCCAGAATCTAGTCCAGCTCTTCACATGTAATAGGACTGGAAAATAGTTACTGAATGAATGAAGGACTATGTTCTATAAATGCCCAAAAGAATGAAGGATGCCCTAGATCAAGACTGTCCAACACAAATGCCTTCAGAAGCCAGGTGTATAAGACCAAACAGGGAGGAAAAGGGACTGCCATGACACAGATAGCGTGTGCCCATCTAAAGAGCAACAGCCCTTGGCTCCAGCAAATTCATGCCATGTGCACAGGGAGCTCAATGTTGCCAATCTTCCAAATTTTCATGAGAAACCATAATTGGTATTTATGTGAATTCTCTTTATATTATTGTTATTGACATTATTGTTTGTGGTGCTGGGGATGAAATCCAGGGTCTGGTGTATGCTACGCACTACTCTACCACTGAGCTGTACCCTCAACCTAATTATTCTTATTTTAAAATATTGTTAGCCAATTGAAGTGTTTGAAAAGCCTTCTGTGGACCAAAGAGAAGAGATCAACAAGACTTTAGGTTTCCAGTTTGAGATCAGTGATCTACGTTCTACTTGTTTCTGCCTATCTGATCTCTTGGAGCCATGGTATTCCTCCAGCCATGCCACTCTGTGGAATGCACAACAGCCATGCTGGGCCTCCCATGAGTCTGCAGGAGATCCCAGGGAGGTGTCTTCTTGCCTGTGATATGGTGCACTGTATGTGTGACTCCAGCTTTTCGCTGAGTTTTGAAGAAAAGCTACTTTGCTTTAGTTCCATACCACACTTTCAACTTCAAGTTCATTAAAAACTTGGATCATAATGAGTTTCTGCTTGTGTAAAAGCAAGTGCACACATTTTAATACATTCTTGTTTGAAACACTTTGGAACCTGGGACATGTGGAATATGAAAACATGAGTTTTTCATATTCTGAGAATGTCTTTCCTTTTTGTGTCAGAAATGAGAACTCCAAAACCGAATCTCAGATAAAAATTAAGAATGTAGAAACTCCAGTAGCCAGTTTTTCCTTTTTCTTCTTAATCAAATCACAGCAGACTTCTAAATGCATTGTTCTTTTGTCATATTTATATTTCTGAAGATCCATCTCACAGCTATTTATCATTATGCATTTCAGTCTGTTTTCAATGTTCAAGCTGGTCAAGAAAACGTAGTTGTCCTTGGGAATTCCTCATAATAACATGGGGGCCTGAAGTGCAACTCTTTTTTTTTTTTAAAACAGTGCTTTAGAGTTTCCTAGATCAAGATGTTATTACTGCAAAGCAACCTACAATGCATTTTGACATACATTTTCATTGATTTCATCTGGTATCTTGCTTTCCAATTCACTGCGGTAGATTTCTGGTAGACACCTATAGTCAACTTTGATTATTCTTGGAGTTAGGAAGGTAACTCTGTAGTTATGAGGCTTTTATACAGGTTTTAGAATATCTTATAATTCTTTTCATAATCTGATTGTAAGGCCAGGGATTGAATTTCTTTAAAAAACATAAAATATTATAACCACATATCTTCCAATTTGCAGAGACTCTGAGTTGAGGGAAAGGGATTGGGAAATGGTGAAAAGTCCTCCCAAATTAAATAAGCCCTAAGTATTGGAGGTCTTCTGGTTTCTTAGCTGCTTATCACCATATCCACACCTGGGCCTTCATGAAGTGATTTAGCATTTCTTGGCATTGAGATATGTGTTCTGCGTGTGCATGTGTGCATGTGAAATCTCTGTGATTATATGCATATATTGGGTCTATCTTATTTCTTTGTACAAGTGCATGTCCTTTCTGTTGGGTCAAGCCCTAAAGTTGTCCAGAAATGCTCCACCACCTCTTAATGCCTCTGTAATTGTGGTCTTTTGATGAATTCACTAGGGGAGAAAGATGGACTTTCAGAGTTCACTTAAAATTTATAGGTTTCTATTTTTTCATGAGTAAGATAAGTGTAGTAAGCACTTGCAATTTCTAACAACTTTGGTTTCAGGAATATTGCAACAACCATAAAATAGCTGCTTTGGGGATATTAAGGAAATAAGAAAAGTAGTTTAAAGTTGGGCTATTATGACTGCCTGTGTTGGTCTTTCAGCAATACAAGTGGCAAGTATTTTCAGTCACCTCTATTATATTTTAAGCTCTTGGGCACAGGATTGCTTCTTACATTTCTTTGATATCCTCTTCCGCACATCCAGTATCACCCATACTGCATGTACTTATGTAATGAAGTAAACCAAACCTTGCTGTGGCAACTGCTTCTGTTCCAATGTATTATATAAGACCCAATAAAGAAAAGAGAAATGTAATATAAGTCTGAAGCCAATGTAGCAGTTTTCCTGGCTTTGATCTTCAAGGTCTGCAATAACCAACGAAGCATAGGGATAAATTCTCATGGAAAATTACATTAGTGATATTGCATTACTTGATTATGATTATTCATAAAACTCCAGGTATAAATCACCTTGAGAGAGAACTGGTACATTGGGTGTATCTTGCTGAGGTCATTCATGATGAAATACAGCAGAGAGGCTCGGGCAGCTGCTGGCCGATAGTGCTCTCGGGCCTCGTTGATTTTTACTTCAGTCACCTTGGCCTCCTGAACCTGATGGGAAAATAAATGGCAGTCCATTGTTCAAACTAAACAGGGCTTGCAGAAAATCAACCTGGCCTTTCTGTGTGAGTAGTACATGTCTGTGTATGGAGTGGAGTGAATGGAAAAGGGAAAAGCTGGAAGAAGTTTGAAAAGCTACTGTGATACTACTTCACAGAGCTAGAATGAAAAAGGAGATTTTACATAATCTTGCTTTCACAAGAGTGAGCTGTTAGATCTCATAGTTGGGAAGTATAGGTCATGCAAGTCTCTTAGCTCTATCTCTGATGAGAAGACACGTTAGAAATGCAAAAAATATATATTACTTGAAAATGTACTAGAATACCAAGCAGTAGAAATTCATGGAAAGAGGCAAATTAATTTCTTTTTAAAATATTAATGAAATAGTTAATATGTAAATTCATAAAGAAAATCTCTTTCAATGGAGTATTTTATTTTCAGAAAATTTCTTATCACAGGTTAAAATAAGAAGAGAGACCTAAGCATTGTGAAGAGGGATTTCTGTAAGAATATGCCACTTAAATGCAAACCTTACTATGCTTTGCTGTTAGACTCCAAAATAGAGTAAAACTACTGATAACTTGTGGGAGTCTGCAAGTAATATCCCTATTGAAGATGCTTTCACAATAAATAATTACAGACTACAGGAAGAAGTGCTACCAAAGGGGACAATTAGAAAACCTCTTCCAAAAGAAACAAACACCTCCCAAATCCCAGAAGGACAGGCATCCTAAGGACTGAAGACGACTGAACAACTTAAGACAGAAAGACAAATAGTGTCTGTTCTCCTTTATTTCTAGACGCTAAAAAACTGATCTCATGGTAGAAAAGCCTGGGAAAGGCTGGGGAAAAGTGGACAGAAAGAGTGTGTTTAAGAGCAGTAGACACAAAAGAAACATAAAATAAGGACATTATCTAAAAGAATAGGCATATATGAAAAATAACTAACTAGAACTTCTAAATATTAGACTATCATTATTTAAATTAAAAATGTACAGAAAAAATAATACACTTGAGTTTAAAAAGAAAAAAACAAAACAAAATGAGAATGGAAGAGAGTCCTAAAGAAATTGTTACAAAAGCAGCCCAGAAACAAAGAAAGATGGGGTGGTTTCCCAATACCAGATCTAAAATTACACTATAGAGCTATAGTAACAAGAACAGCATGGTACTGGTATCAAAGTAGGAATGAAGACCAATGGAATAGAATAAAGACTCTGATGCGAATCCACAAATCTGTCTGCTCTTTGATGAAGCAGGTCAAAAAATAACATGGAGGAATAACAGCCTACTTAACAAATGGTGCTAGACAAATTGGACAGCCATTTGCAGGAAGTGAAAATTAGATTCTTATCTCTCTCTCACCTAGCACAGAAATCAAATCAAAATGGATCAAGGAGCTAGGAATGAAACCAGCTACCATACAAATGCTAGAAGAAAAATCAGGACCAACACTCCAGCATACGGGAGTAGGCAATGACTTTCTCAACAAGACTCTTAAAGCAAACGAATTAAAGTCAAGGATCAATGAGGGGGATACCATTAAGCTAGAAACCTTCTGCACAGCCAAGGAACTGATCAAAATTGTCAAGAGAGAACCTACAGAATGGGAGAGAATCATCATGCCCCGTGATTCCTCTAACAAGGGACTAATACCCAAATTTACAAAGAACTCAAAACACTTACTACCAAAACCACAAACAATCCAATCAATAAATGGGCCAAAGAACTAAATAGAAACTTCTCAACAGAGGTAATTAAGCTTGCCAATGAATATGTGAGGAAATGTTATAAATCACTAGTAATCAGAGAAATACAAATGAAAGCTACATTAAGATTTTACCTCACTCCAGTCAGATTGGCAAAGATGAAGAATATAAACACTAACAGATGCTGGAGGGATTGTGGGGAGATAGGAACACTAGCACACTGTTGGTGTAACTGCAGACTGGTACAGCTGCTCTGAAAAGCAGTGTCAAGAATCCTCAAAAAATAAGGGATGAATCCATCATATGAAACAGCTATCTCTCTTCTGGGTATTTTCTCAGAGGAGTTAGAATCAGCACATTACAGTTATACAGCAAAATCTATGTTCACAGCAGCTTGGTTTACAGCAGCTAAATTATGGAACCAACGCAGATGCCCTCACTGGATGAATGGACCCCAACATTGTGGTATATGTATACAATGGAATTCTACTTAGTAATTAGAAACAACGATTTTGAGGCATTTGAAGGTAAATAGCTGACAATGGAAGAAATCATGCTGAGTGAAATTAGCCAAACCCAGAGAGTAAGGGTTGAATGTTTTCACTCATTCAGGAGGCTGGGGCTAAACCCAGGCTTGGGTGTAAGGTAGTCAAACTCATGTATTAGTCCCAGCAAATATTATGTAGCAACACATAATCTAGGGTAATTATAGATAGGTATGTGTGTGTGTGGGGGGGATTGGTGGAAGGAGGGGAGAGTGAGGGAGAATAGGAAGGGTTCTAGGGAGACAATCAACAATGTAGCATATTCTTTACCTCCCGAGAATACAAATAATATTTATGCAATCATTTGATTTTTGGAAAATTCACAATCTCAGCATTTATATCACTTGTACAGGCGAAATACAGAAGAATCAAAAGACTGGGATGTGGGTGATAAAAGGGTAATTCTGGCTGAAGAACATATACATACCATATTGTTACTTTTCTGCATTTATGATTGTACAATAACAATTCCTTAATAAAACAATTATAAAACTAATTTTCCAAAATTGATAAAAAGCTATAGCCCTTATCTTGAAGAAGCACATCAATCTTGAGTACAATAAATAAAAAATAGACACTCACTAATTAGTAAAATCTCATCAAAGAGGAAGGGAATAAATCAAAAAAATTAGAAATGACAAGGGAATAGCAATTAGAGTGAAGGCAAATTCTCAACAGCAACAAGACACTCCTAGATATATTATAAAACAATAACAAAAGTTGAGAGGGTACAACCTACGACATTTGTAGAGATGTATTGGGAAGGGGGGGAGGGATAAGGATAGGCAATTGGGGGAGCCTCTTGTGGGTAAATCTAATTTTCAGAATTTATATATATATTATATTATTTCATTAGAAGCTTGTTTTATTGTTCAACAAATAAATGTCTGAATAAAAAATATTGGGAGGGAATGAACAAGATTAAAGTATTCTATAGTCCTTATGTTATTTGGCAGGAAGAAAATATATTGCTTAATTTTAGACTTTTAAAAATGTTTAATCACATACATTTTTATATATAAACAAAGCAAGGTTAATCCATAAAGCAAAAACAAAATGAATAGCTTTAAAATTAGTGCAGAATTCTATAAATTACTATAGTTGCTAAGGCAAGCAACATGGAGATTCTTCAAAACACAAAAATACAATTACTATGTGATGTAGCAATACTACTGCTTGCTATGTGTCCAAAGGAAATGAAATTGAACTTCCATGTTTCCTATAGTACTATTCACAATAGCTAAGCTAATGGAGCCAACCAATGCATTCAATGATAGATGGATAAAGAAAATGTGATACACACACACACACACACACACACACACACATACACAATGGGATGTAAGTAAACCAAAAGAAAAAAAATGAAATCCTGTCATTTATGCCAAAGTGGATGGAACTGGAGGGCATCATGTTAAGTGAAATAAGCCAGGCACAGAAAGACAAATATTCCATGTTCTTACTGATTTGTGGAAGCTAATGCATCTATCTCATAGAAATAGAGAGTAGAATAGTGGTCACTGGAAACTGGTAAGGTGTGGAGAGGGAGTGCAGAGGGGATAGATAAGGGAAACGAAAACACAGTTAGCAAGGAGGAAATTGTTCTAGTGTTCTATAGACTAGTAGTCCAATTACAATGTACAACACACATGATGTATTTAAAAATAACCAGAAAAGAAGACTACAAAGGGTTGGAGCACATAGAAATGATTAATGTTTAAGGAAATAGAATATTAATTAAATTTTAAAACAAATTATAGTAGTAGAAAAATTTGATTATTGTATAATGTTAATAAGTGTAAACTGGTCAAATTCAGTAGTTAAAATACAGAGACTCTGTGTCTTTTTTTTTAAGAGAGAGGAACAGTGAGAGAGTGAGAGAGAGAGAGAGAGAGAGTACGAATCAATTTTATTTAGTTTTTCACATGGCTTTCATTGCTCCGAGACTTCCATTGTGTATGTAGTGCTGGGGTTAGAACTCACATACTCCTGCTTGCCAGGCAAGCACCGTGACCACTGACCCACTGCTCCAGCCCCAAGAGACTCTGTGTCTTAGACTCAGTCTTCAACCTCATCTAAGTCTTTGATGATGCCCCTTAATCTCCATACTTGTAGTCAACTTCCGTTTCCATTTTCCACAACAACAACTATTGTAAAGTTTTACACCTCACCCCAAGTTCTCTACCTCATCACTATTCTCTCATTCCCAGCAGATGAGTTTGACTCATATGTTCCCAAATTACAGTCATGCCACAGAATGATGATTTTGGCCAACGACAAACCACGAATACAATGGTGGTCCCTTCCTATGACAGTGGATACTAACTTTCCATTTTTCTTTTCCTCTTCTTCCTTTTCCAATTCTTCCCCCTCCCCCATTTTCCTCCTTTTCTTCCTCCCCTCTTTCTTCTCTACTTCCTCCTCCTCCCTCTCCCTCTCTCTACTGGAATTTGAACCCAGGTCTTGTGCAGCCTCCAAATAACTACTCATGTGATGAATGTGAAAAAGAAAAAAGAAAATAAAAGGAAGGAACAAAAGAAATAAAAACATCCCATATGATACTTGGAAGACAACAGGTGCTCAATAAATGCTCACTGATTTTTAAAGAAAGAATAAAAAATCAGGGATGAGGAGGTAAGGAGAAGAGATCAATAAAGTTGATCCATCCTCTGACCTATTCCCATGTAATGTGGGTCTCTCCTGCCCAGAGCAGAAGTCTTACGCCCACTGTGGAGATGGAGAGGCCACAGATAACTGGTAGTAGAAGCTGACGGTTGTATAGCACAGCTGCTGAGCCAATGTTGACTGTACTCTCCTCTTTTTAGGATCATCACTCCAATCTGAGTGAAGAGCTGTTATCCCAGTGTGGGTATGATCTGATTTATCTGCTTTGTCCATCATTATTTTTCAATTTTTCTACTTGAAACAAAGTCTTTCATATTTGGAGAAATCCTAGGAAGTTGTCAATAAGCATATTTATTAGAAGATATGCTCTTCCTGGGCACTGTTACAGATATGTGATATCCTAATCAGAATGAGGAACCACAATGAGTCTTCTGATCCAAGAACAGGACCAGGAATGCAAAGAGGCCTGTATAGGTTTGACAGTCCACTGGGAAAGGATGAGGGACTGGGCCTTTTCCTCATGAATTCATCTTCTAGTTCCCAACAAGGGGGAATAAAAGCTTTCCAAATGTTATGAAATGAACGAAGGAAGCTGTCTACTGAAATCATTTCCTGCAATGATAGTTTGAGAACCAAGTTTCCTGCTATGTCATTGAAGTTTTCTCATTAAAATCAGACTTCTGAGATTATGCTAGTCTAGTGGGCTTTTCCAAGGATGTAATCAAGCCTAAACCTGAGAACTTTTACAGCAATGTGATTCCTTAGCTTCAGGGCATTTCCACAAACTATCTGAGGTATTCAGTATGAACTATGATTTCCTGCACAGAAAGCCAGGATTGCATATAGTTACATGCTTATCAACTTTGCGGAGCAGAGATGTTAGAAGCGTTTTTTTCCCCCAGAAAGTGGGGACTCTATAGAATAGATGTGAGGTGGTCATTGCAGGAATCCTGCCTAGCTGGGCTACTTGGAAGAAACCTGGGAAGATGGAAATGACATCTATTACTCTGACTCTTTTTTTTCCAAGAAGGTGCAGAGAAAACTGCAGAAGGATCCAGCCTAGGCTGCCTCCCTGGACCACCCAGAGTAAAGTTACCTTTCTCTCCACCTCTGCAGCAGTCTGCTTGGTGATTTCCAGATTCTCCACCAAGGCAGTTTCTCCCAGGAAGTCCCCAGACGCCGAGGAGAGGCGAGACAGCAGGTTGTCTTCTAACGTTTTGAGCGTGATTTTGAATCCATTTTGCTGTTTTGTGAGATCTGACTGCAAATGGCAATTAAGAAAGAGTGAGGCAGAGATGACCAGAGGCCTGAATAAAAGGATGTTCATGGGGCCCAAGTCCCTACCCTTAGAGATTATAAACTGGAGTCAAAATAGGGGAGGGCTTGAGTCCATTAGCAGAGATGAGCAGATGAGTGAAATCCCAACTCCATTCCAACGGGGAGTAACTGCCTGCTGTCCTCCGTATCTGCTGGTTCCACATGTGCCAGTCCAACCAACCATGGATCAAAAACAATTCCTAAAAAGTTGTGTCTGTACTGAATACATATAGACTTTTTCTTGTCACCGTTTTCTAAACAATATGGTATAACAAGTACTTACAAAACATTCACGTTACCTTAGGTCTTATGAGTAATCCAGAGATGACCCAGAAGTGTGTGGGAGGATGCAGGTGGGTTATATGCGAATGCTATGCCATTTTATGCAAGGGGCTTGAAAATCACGGGGCATGGTATGTAGAGGGATCCTGAAACCCAGCCTCCACTGATATAGAGCATGAGCATTCTAGGCTTGAGACCTGGGCCAATTTAACCTGTTTTCAGTGGGGTTAATCCCAGTCCCTAATTGGAGGATTTTTGTGCTCTAATTAGCACAATGCTGATATACTCAACATCACGAAATATAATTAGTGAATAGAGGACAGGGTCAAGGTTTCATTCTCCAGACTGTCCTCTTTATCACCATTTTACTGTCCCCAAATGAAAAGCTCTCCTATGATTTGTTTGAAAGAAAAAACCAATAGAAACGTGTGTTACACAGTTTAGACAAGATCATTGAGGGAGCCTTCCTCAAGGCTGGAAGGGGGACTGGCATCCAAGTGAATTGAATTCCACCTCATTTTCCATTTCTGATTGTTAGGCTTCATATCCTAAAGCACTAGGCACTTTTCAATTTCAATTTGGGGAGCTGGGGAGTTAAGTTTCAGCAACTCTAGCTCCTTTGTCCTCGTTTAACCTTTGGATTCAGGGGAAGAACAACTTACATGTTGAGGCTTCAGCCGTTCTGTGGATTTACAATCCTCATCTCAGTCCCATCAAGGCTGGGAGTGCTCTATGCCTACCAGTTTTCAAACTGTTTAGGGATAAATTCAAATGCTGAGTCCTCATAGAACTTTTTAAAGTTCATTATTTAAATTAGCTCCCTGACTTTCTAGTATCACACTATTTTATTTTCTTCAAAGTTCGCATCACTTTCTGGAATGATATTATATCTTTGTTTACATTTTTCTACTAGAAAGAGTGAGGCAGAGATGCCCAGAGCATCCTACCCTGGGGAGCGGTCTGAATAAAAAAAATATAAGTTGCTCATGCAGCTTCAAGTCTCCCTGGGGACAGGGGCATGGTTTTCCATGGTCATTTCTGTATCCTCTACACCTATCACCCTGACTGTTGTGGAGTTGGTGCTCCATATGAGTGCTTGCTCAGTAAAGAAATGATCGCAGAGACAGGGGCCCAGGGAGGCCTGAATTCAATCTTGCAATTTTAAACAAGCATTATCTAACTTAAACATATTTAAAGAAAAGAAAACAAAGATAGATATTCACCACGGACTAAGCTGTCGTCCCCCCCAAATGTATATATTGAATTATCACAGCCCTGACTCCCTATGTATTGGAGGCAGGGTTTTTAGGAAGGTGACTGAGATTAAATGAGGTCCTAAGGGTATAGCCCTGTTCTGATGGGATTAGCGCTCTTTTGAAGACACAGCAGAGAGCCTTCTCTTTTTCCTCTCTACACATGCACAAGAAGAGACCACATGATAGCACAGATGAGACTATGCTGGCACCCTCATTTAGGCTTTTAGCCTCCAGAACTATGAAAAAAATAGATGCCTTTGCTAAAGCCACCCAGTCTCTGGTATTTTGTGACAGTACCCAGAGCTGACTGAGACAGAATCCTAGCAGGGTTGAAGCTGCTTCCATTACGATTTCAGTATTTGATTCCATTTAGTGCTAGATGGAGGCGAGTCCCTCACATTCGCATCACCTGCTCTTGCCATGGGAGTATTCCTTCTCCTGCCTGTCCTCTGCTTCTGTTCTTCAGCTCACTATACCCTCCCTTTCCCAGCTTAGTGTTTCTGGGTGGGTAGATGGGGCTGGGATTCTTCCACCATCTTCCCAGAGCCCACCTTCTTGGTTGCAATGAAAACAGCCCCATCCCTGCTCCCAGGATCTAGTGGCAGAGCATTTCCCTCCCTTCCTCAATAAACACCTGACGCACCTTCAGCTGCTCCAGATCTGGCCTCTCCATGCTCACCACAGTGGCCAGCAGCTGGTCCTCCAGGCCATCTCTGGTCACGGTGAAGTTGATCAAGGTAGCCTGAGCCTGCAGCTCGGGCTGATAGTGAGGATTGGCCAACTTGGTGTGAAGGATGAGCCGGAACTTGGGATTGTATTCACACTCTTTGTCTCCAATTTTAATGAATCTGGAACACACAGTCTTATGTGAAGGTGGGGTGCTTTCCTGCGAGGTGTGGTCAGGGACAGTATTATACATTTTTTTTGGGGGGGCAAGGTCTTAGCCAACACAACAATGTGGCAATATTACTATTTGGATAGATTTTCCTACGCTTGTCTAGCATGCACTCTTGGGTCCTTCTTTGTCCTTATTTAGGGGACAGGTGTGGTGGGGAACAGATTTTCCCTTGGCCACAGTGTTTGATTTTGCACTGTGCTACTAGGAAGAGCTATTTTGGTTGTGGTTAATATAGATTAGGATACTATGGAAAAGCTCCAGCAGATGGCAGTATAGTGTTTGGAAGAAGAGACATCTTGTACTTACACAAAAGAGTTTTTAGGCTATTGTAGGACATTACTTTTTCTATGGCTGACAAGGGAATGACTTTGATAGGTGAAAATAATTAAGCACATAAATGAGCACAACCTAAAGACATGGAAAGGAAACTCAGGGTCTGAACAGTGGGTGAGACTTTTACTACAGTTTGGATATGGTTTGTTCCCCGAAAGTTCATGTGTTGGAAGCTTGGTTCCCAGTGTCATGGTATTGATATTAAGAGGCATGGAGGTTGAGACTAGACCCTGGACAGTGAGAAAGTTGGTCTATTATCATGTGTTAAATCCAGATAAGATATACTGCTATACAACATAATCTCTTTTTAGAGATATGGGGGGAAGGGGAAGGGAGGGATAAGGGTGGGTAATTGGAGGGGCACTCCTGGGGGTAATTGTAATATCCAGAATCTATTTACATTTGATATTATTTTGTTAAAAACTTGTATGGTTGTTCAAAAATTAAAAAATTTAAAAAAAGAGGCAGGGTCTAGGGGAAGGAGTTGACTGTTGTAGAGTTGATGCTCCATGGGTGTTTTCTCAATAAATAAATGATTGTAGAGACAGA
>PVKS010032189.1:0-22765 GCA_004027875.1 Aplodontia rufa | reverse complement strand
CTCAATTTACTATAGCTAGATTATGGAACCAACCCAGATGCCCCTCACTTGATGAGTGGATACAAAAGCTTTGGTTCATATATACTATGGAATACTACTCGGCCATCAGAGAAGACGATATTATAGCTTTCGAAGTCAAATGGATGGAGATGGACAGAATTATGCTTAGTGAAGTCTCCCAAGCTCAGAGACTTAAGGGACGAATGGTTTCTCTCATCTGTTGATACTAGAATTTATGTTGAAGCAGTAGGACAGACGGCTCCTAACAAAGCCTCAAACTGAATGACTTTCAGTGCAACAGGGGCGAAAGCTCCCTAGGTAACTTGGAAGGGAATGGGGAGGGGGGAGGGTATATGAAGAACTCATAGGAGTCTGGTGATGGGGAAGATGGGGGAACCATCCCAGAAGCTGATATTATTCCTACACTAGATACCCATTTAACACATGAGTTCTTCTGGGGAAAACTGCAATAGATGAAACCCATAGTAGCTTATCTATGCATTAGCATTAACCCTGGTTAACAAAGTTTATACACATTGATTGCTACAGTTTTGACAATGTTTCCCCCGCATCTGTATCCTGTATCGCAATATACTTCTAATAAATGTGGGAAAAAAAACAATATCAGATTTCAAATTATACCATGGAGTTATGTAACAAAAACAGTGTGGTACTAGCACCAAAACAGACATGAAGACCAATGGAATAAAATAGAAGACACAGAGACAAACTCACATGAATACAATTACCTCATTCTGACAAAGCCACCAAAAACCTAAGTGGGAGAAAAGACAGTCTCTAACAAATTGTGCTAGGGAAAACTGGAAATCCACCTGTAGTAGAATGAAATTTAACCCCTATCTCTTACCCTGCACAAAACTCAACTAAAAATGGATCAAAGACCTAGGAATTAGGCTAGAGACCTTGCATCTACTTAAAGAAAATGTAGGCCCAACACATTGGCTCAGGAAATGACTTCCTTAACAAGACCTCCCAAAATGTAAGAAATAGTGTTAAAAATCAACAAATGCAATGGTATCAAATTAAAAAGCTTTTTCTCAGCAAAGGCAGCAATTAAGAATGTGAATAAAGAACCTACAGAATGGGGAAAAAAATCTTTGCCAATGCCACTCAGGGCATCAATATCCAGGATATACAAAGAACTCAAAAAACACCAAAAATCAAACAACCTAATCAATAAATGGGCAAAAGAACTAAACAGACACTCTCAAATGAAGAAATACAAATGCTCAACAAACATATTTTAAAATGTTCAAAATATCTAGCAATTAGAGAAATGCAAATTAAAACTACAATGAGATTTCATGTCATTCCTGTTAGAAGGGCAATTACCAAGAATGTGAATAACAAGAATTGCTGGTGAGGATGTGGGGAAAAAGATACACTTATCTTGTTAGTGGGACTGCAAACTGGTACAACCACTCTGGAAAGTAGTATGGAGACTCCTCAAGAAACTAGAAATGGATCCACCATTTGACCCAGCTGTCCCACTCCTTGGTATATATCCGAAGGATCTAAAATCTGCATACTACAATAATGCAGCTACATCAATGTTTATAGCAGCTCAATTCACAATAGCTAAACTATAGAACCAACCATGGTGTCCTTCAACAGATGAATGGCTAAAGAAAATGTGCTCTATACAATTAATGGGGTATTACTCAGCCATAAGATAGAATGACTGTATAGCATTTGCTGGCAAATGGATGGAACTCGAGGATATCATGCTAAGGGAAATAAGCCAGTCTCAAAAAACCAAAGGTCAAATGTTCTTTCTAATATGTGGAAGCTAACCCAAAATAAGGAAAAGATCAGAGGAATAGACAAAGGGGAAGGAAACTGAGGGAGGGCAGATGAGATTGGGAAAGTTTGTGGAATGAATCAGACTCAACTTTCTTAGATTCATGTATGAACAAACTGCAGTGAATTTCCTCAATGTGTACATCAACAATTTAAAAAAAATAGTAGATAACAAAGAGCAGTAGAGGGAAGAGAATGGGGTGGAGTGAAGCGGAAATGTTGGAGATTGTATTAGAACAAGTTATACCCCATGCTTTTATAATTATGTCAGTTTATTTTGTTGTCATGTGTATCAGAAAATAACAGGGAGTGGGCGGAGAGGAGGGGAGGAGGCAATACTGGGGACCAAATTAGAACAAGTTATGCCCCATGCTTCTATAATTATGTTATTGTAAATCCTATTGTCATGTACATCTAAAAAGAACCAGTTAAAAAGAAAAAAAGACTGGCCCTTTTCAAGAAGAGATTTCCTAACATCCCCCACCAATGCACATCCAGAGGAAAGGTCATGAGAGGATGCAATAATAAAAATGTGGCTATCTGCAAGCCAGGAAGAAAGTACTTAGCAAAAACTGAACATTGCTGGGCCTTCATCTTGGACTTCTAGCCTCTGGAAGTGTGGAAAAAATAAACTTCTATTATTTAAGTCACCCAGCCTGTTGCATTTTATTATGGTAACCCCAGCCAATTAAGACAGGATGCGAATATCTAAAGAACTGTAAAATACATCCATACTATAGAATATTGTACAGTGGTGAAAAGAAATGAGCTATGAAGCCAAGCATGAAAAGACAGTAAGGAATCTTAAATGCATATTACTAAGTGAAAGACGTCAATCTGAAAAGGCTACAAACTGTATGGCTCTGGTTCTATCACATTTTGGAAAAGGCAAAACTCTGGAGCCAGTAAAGTAATTAGTGGTTGCCACAATTTAGAGGGAAATTGGAATGACATACGGAGCACAGGGAATTTTATGGTAGTGTAAATACTTTGCATGATACTATATTGGTGGACACAAGCTGTTACACAATCTGTCAAACCTGTAGAATGTACACCACCACCAAGAGTGACCCCTGATGTAAACCATGAGCTTTGATCTTGATGTATCAACATAGGTTCACTGATTTTGACAAACGTAACATATCACTGAGGTGCAGGATTTGATATTGGCAGAGATTGTGGAGGTGGTGAGGAACAGCACCTATGTTAGGGTTTTGAATATGATTTGTCTCCCTGAATTCATGCAGGAGTTTAATCCATAAAGTCTTACGTTAACAGTATTTAAAGGATGAAATTGGACTATGGTGTTTGAGGTGGAGCCTTTGGGAAGATAAGGTTATTAGGGTATAGTCCATGATGGAATCATGGTGGCTTTATAAGCAGAGGGAGAGAGGCACACAGCCAGATATGTGCACTCCATGTCTCTTGTGATGTGATGTGCCATACCACTTTGGGACTCTGTCAGCAAGATGGCCATCCCCAAAAGAGTCCCTCAACCTTCACCTCCAGAATTATGTGCCAGAATAATCCTCTATTATTTATAAAGCTACCCAGCCTCAGGTATTTTGTGATAGTAATGATAAATGGATTAGTAAGTGTTGTATGGGAATTGTCTGTAGTTTGTGCTTAATTTTCCTAAACTACTCTAATAAAGAAAGTCTAATTAGAACAAATTATATTTTAGTTTCTTCACCCCAAAATGAGTTTAGAATAAATACAGAGACATTTAGCTAAAAAGACTCCAGAAGAAAAATGATTGAATATAAAAGTACCCAGGATGGCAGGAATGAAGAGAAATGAACAAAAAAGTGACGTAATTTTTTAAAATAGCAAGACAATAGAATTAAAATCACTTTGTTCTGATCTTTCTTTGTTTTGAAGATGCATCTCATTGCTCTCTAAATTCTGCATTGATCTCTGACTAAAATTATTACAAATCTGATTTAAATGAAATAAATCATATCTGAATGGCAATAATGGTATGTGAGGTCACCGATTTTACATCTGTATACAGGTGACTAAAGTAAGGATCTAACCTGATGGAAGGAGAATGGCGAGAAAGCATCCATCAGATGCCTGCCTGTGCATGCACACAATGTCTAGACACAACACAGCTGGGGCATTGCCATCAAACCATGTAGTACCTTGGATTTGGGGTTACTCCCAAAATAGTTTTTGTGTAATTCTCTCCCCTTGATCTGTACCAGTTTTGACCAACAGAATAATATAGCTTCTGCTTTTGTGCTCTTGAGAGCCCTGAGCTGCTGAATAAGAATTCTCGCTGCCCCACTGTGGACACAATGTGGAGAGGCGAGGAGAGAGAGGGAGAGATCATAACATTACATGGAGAAGAACTGAGAAACCCAGCCAACAGGGAACGAATGGCACTACACATATGACCTTAGCAGAGCCTCTCTAGACAACTCTCCCATGAGACACTGCCCAGAACAGGCACCAGGCCTGCTAGTCCAATAGACCCCATAGGGGGCCAAGATGAATCTTCTTTTCCCTGTCTAAATTTCTGATCCATAAAAATAGTGAAAAATGACAAAAAGATTGTTTTTAACCCAATACATCTTGAGGCACTTCAGTAGGCAGCACTAGAAGTTTGGAACATACTTAAAGGACTTGGTCTCAGAGGGAAAGTTGGGGCCAGAAAGAGAAATCAGTAAGAAGCAATATGACAATGAACAGAAATTAAAGAACAAAAGAAACTGAAATGGATGCACAACACTGAAGACACAGGAGTGTCCCAGAAATAGACTTGGACTTTGGACAATCCATTCTTCCTATACAACACCTTTAGCCCACCACCCTAAAAGGGATAAAATATTACCAAGTCAAAGCATGGTGTGAGGCAGAATAACCTAAAAAGAAATCTATTTCTGACAATTTGATTATGAAACCTAAGCCATACTGACTTAATTTTATTCTGCACTTCTGTATCAAGATTATCCTTATGTTTCCAGCTGAGCTATAAAATTGAGATTGCCTTAAGTAATCCTAAATGATTTTCTAGATGAGGAAGGTGTTCCTTAAAAAAATTATACATTAAGATAGCATATTACTGTCACTGTTATGCATATGAACAAATTAAACTACAGATTCATTTGTGAAATTCTGCAGATGGCGTCAGTCTACATCTGCTAAGCCAGCTGCACCGTCTGCCTGTGATGCTGTTTTGAGATCCACACTTCAGCCGCAAAATGCACAATGAGCTTTATAGTGGCAAAGTTGTCTAGACCTGGCTGCATTTTAAGAAGCTAGAAAATCTTACAGACTTATAGAACTGATTTACCAGTAATAATTGAAGCTGCAGTCATTAGTGAATAATGAAACTATCAGCTGCCTTTTTTTGGCCAATGTCTATATTTTCTTATGTGCAAAAATGAAAATTTTAATGGTAGCTTCCTCATAAAATTATGAGAACTAAATAAATATGTAAAATTCTTAAAACAATTATTGGTATGATGTATGCTCTCAGTAATGTTTAGCCATTATGTAATTTCCTATATATACTATATATCAATTCATTAAAAATAACTTATTTAACTTATATTAAGTATAAATCAGAATTCTTGTTACTTTAGGTGACTTAATTATGCAAAGGCACTGCTAGCTTGTCACAAAAACCTACTTATAAGCTTCATTACTTTGTGAAATTTTATATGCCTTGAAAAGAGATAATCAACACCAGTAAGTTTAAGGCTATACATCATGGCTCACTATCTCTGAATCAGAAACCCTATTGGATTTAATGAAACCTAAACTGCTAAGAAATATTAAGACCAAAGATAGATACTAAAATACTAAGAAGAACCATTATATATTTTAGGAATCCTTAAATTGAAAGAAACAAACTTATATTGGTTTTTGGAGTAAAAGGGAATTTATTGGAAGGATATTAGGATTCATGATGTTGGTGGGGATATTGGCTTCCACCTTATTTTTATTCAAAAAAGCAAGTTTCACCAGGTGGTTGTCAGTTGAATAATATAAGAGGGCAATTCAGATCTTACTTATTTCAGAAATCCAAATTCACATTTTGTCAGCCTGAAATGGACTCTGCCTTTTAAGCAATTAGCCTCAACAACTTTGTCTACACTACTACGATTATTTGCATGAACTCAAAGTTTACGCAGACAACAGCAGATTGCATAAAGATTTTAATTACATGCTAAGACTTGTTTCACATACACGTTAGTCAGGCTATTTTCTATCACAATAGCCATTATAATGATCAATTAAGTAACCTTTCCATATCTTCCCATCTATGTTAGTTTCCTGTGGCTACTGTAACAAACTTTCACAAAATCCATGGCTTAAAACAAACAGAACTTTATTCTCTCACGTTCTGGAAGCCTGAACTCTGAATCAGTGTGTCAGTAGGGCCACATTGCCTTTGGGGCTCTTGGGAGAACCTCTTCCTTGCTTCTTCCAGCTGTAAACCATAGATTCTCGTAGGCTTAAGGCTGCATCATTCCATCCTCTGCTCCTGTGGTGACACTGCCTCCTCCTCATCTCCACGTCTCTGTTTTCTTCCTTTGCCTTACTCTTTTAAGAAATGGGAGTATAATGGGAAGGGGAAGGGAGGGATAAGGGAGGGTAATTGGGGGGGGCACTCCTGGGGATAATTGCAATATCCAGAATATATACACAATTTATACACATTTTATATTATTTTGTTAAAATCTTGTAAGGTTGTTCAAAAATAAAAAATTAAAAAAAAAAAAAAGAAATGGGAGGATTCTCATCATGGTAGACCTCAGGATGGCAGCAATTATATTCACTCCGTGAAGTGGGACAGGAATAGCAGGAAAGGTGCCTTTTTGCAAGGTGAGTGAAGGGCAAACTTTGCTGAAACTCAACATTAGACAAACAAAGAATATTAGAGACTCAGAGATTAGACCACATTAATCAAGGAAAAATTAAAAATTAAAAATAAGAAAACTGAATTAGTGTCAGGCAGCCAGCAGTCGTAGGCACTGCCCCTGCACTGCAGCAGCAGCACAGCAAGCTTGGCACAGAGGGAGGGAAGAGAGCAGAAATACATGAAGGACAGATCTGGCATTGAGAACCCCAAGGTTAGAAGGGATTCCAGACCCTGGTGACTGCAGGGGCCACACTTGGGCATATAAGAGACCAAATGATTCGAAGTCAGATGCAGAGACCAGAAATCAAGCCAGGAATCCAGAGATCCAGTCAAGCAGCTGCATCAGGAGATAGGAGAACCAGGTGAGCAGCAGAGCCAGAAGCTGGGGAACCCGGGACCAGTGACTGCCCTAATACTCAGGTGTCCTGGCTCACCTCAGGGGCCAGGAGATCTAGGCAGGCAGCGGAAAGCACCTGCAGGGAACCATGGGGATCACCTAAATAAGCAAATGCAAAACAGACACAGAGAATATTCTGCGCAGAGTCTTAAGCTGAAAAAACAAAGGCAAACAAACCTGCTTTCTTCCTCTTCAGGTCTGGAGGCTCACTTGAGACCAAGCCCAGAAAGTCCAGAAAATCTATGTTCATGGATAACAAGGTCTTGAGGGACTGCATCCCCACCCTGTGAAAAGAATTCAGGGAAGATTCCTGGATTCTGATCTCCAGCTGAGACCAGCAAAAGTTAGACACTTGGTGGGTGATCATCTAACCTCTCCAAATCAGGCACTTCCCAGTAAAGCCTCTGAGGACTGATTAGATCCAGCCCAGTCATCTTGATCTTCACTCCTATACCAAGTAGCAGACACACACTGAGAATATGTAGATCTGGGATACAGGTGGTGCAGTCAGAACTCCAGCCAACAGTAACCTTCCACCCCCACAGTCTATGTTGACCACCTCAGTGGATATATTTCTCTCAACTTTTCACTAAGAGGGTTTTTTTTCTCTTTATTTTTCCTTCTTCTTCCTTAGGTCTCCTTCCTTCTCTCTTTCTCTCTTTCCTTCTCTCTCTCTCTCTCTCTCTCTCTTCTTTTCCTTTCTTTTCATTTCAAGCATTTCCTTGAAAGTAAATATTTTTCTAGTCCTGTCTTCTGTGGGTTGGGTTTTTGATCAATATAATTTATTTTTGTGTGTTGTATTGTCTATCATTTGTATGGTCCTCTGACTCCCTTCTATCCTTCCTTATGGTAACAGTCAAATTCTATTGTTCTCTCACTCTTCCTTTACATTGTTACCTCTGAGTTTTCCTCTCTCTTTTTTAATCCCCCACATAATACATCTTCTCTACTTTCTCCCTGTACATGTTCCTAAATTATAATTCTCCATCTTCCTTTCACATTTTCTTTTCTCTCAATTGTCTGTAATTTTTCCACCTCCCAGTCGCAACTGATTTATACATCTTAAATCCCTATTATTAATGTTGTATAGCCATTACTGCCATGAATGTCAAGGTTGATAAATGGTGTTGGCTTTTAACCCAGATCTAGATGATGTTAAATATTTTTTTGCTGAAGAGAGTTGTTGACCCTACCATCTGTCTTAGGTGGTAATTAACATTGAAATAGTCATAGTTAGAATCTAAGTAACCAGTTTAATGCTCCAACCCAAGGAAGTGAAGAGAAAGAAACTCTAATCTACCAACAAAGACCCAAGGAGGAATAATCAGAGAGGGATCTCAGGCCTCATCCCCCTGGTATAGACAGATACATCAAATCCAGTGAAAAACCTCAGAACAAACAAGACAGTCAACCACACACAATGTCTCATACACAAGATAAAAAGAAATAGAATCCACTTCAATTTAAGGAGTAAGAAGAATACTTCAAAAATGATGAAACAGGCAAACAAACTCCAAACCCACGCCCATCAACCCATAATTCTCTAACCAAGGAGTCCTGGATGAAAACCAAGAGAAAAGTAACAACATCTGATTATTAAAATGATCAAAAAATTAAAAGAAGATTTAAGGAAGGAACTAAGAAAGCAATGACAGGAGCCACAAGACCACTCTAACAAAGAAATAGATTTACTCAAAAGAAACATAACAGAACTTCTTGACATGAAAGATACAATCAACCATATTAAAAGCTCACTTAAGGGGCTGGAGCAGTGTGGCTCAGTGGTTACAGAACCTGTCTGGCATGCACAAGGATGAAAGTTCAAACCCCAGCATCACATGCACAATGAAGTGTCTGAGCAACAAAAGCTACATGAAAAACTAAATAAAATTGATTATCTCTCTCTCTTTAAAAAAAGAAAAAAGTAGCATGAGGTATAGACAGATTCATTTTTAAAAAGTAAAAAAAAGCTCACTTGAAGACTTTTTTTAATAAAATGAGAGAGAGACAGAGAGAGAGAGAGAGAATCAATTTTTATTTAGTTTTTCATGTGGCTTTCTTTGCTCCAAGGCTTCATTGTGTATGTGGTGTTGGAGTTTGAACTCGCATACTTGTGTATGCCAGGCAAGTGCTGTAACTGCTGAGCCACTACTCCAGCCCCTCACTTGAAGACTTTAATAACAGATTAAAATTATTAGAAAATAGAACCTCAGCTCTTGAAGAAAGAACTTCAGATACTGAAGACAGGCTAAGCAATCTTTTTTTTTTTAATGGAGTGAGAGAAACAAAGCTAATTTTGTTCATTCATTTGGTTTGTTTTTCTGCCACTTAGTTGTAACTGTGGTGCTGGGACTCAAACCTAGGTCCTTGTGCATGCCAGTCAAGAGCTCTACTGCTGAGCCACCTCTCTGGCAGCTAGGATAAGCAATCTTGAATACATAGAAGACAGTGAAGAAAAAAAATTTATAGATCATGATCAGAATTTTCAGAAACTCTGAGATGAAATCAAAAGACCAAACCTGAGAATCATTGGCATAGAACAAAACACTGAATTGCAAACTAATGACATAGAAAACCTTCTCAAGGAGATAGTTGAAGATAGTTTCTCCCATTAGAAATGAGACAGACATGCACATTCAGGAAGCATATAGGACCCCAAATAGACCTAACCAAATGAGAAAGTCACCAAGGCACAGATAAAAAATGCATAACAAAGAAAGCTGCAAAGAGAGAAACACCAAGTCACATTCAGAGGCAAACCAATAAGGATTGCGTCTGACTTCTCAACTCAGATCCTAAAAGCAAGGATGGCCTGAAATGAGATATTCCAAGTCCAGAAACAAAACAACCACTGACTGAGGTTACTATATGCAGGAAAACTCAGTTTCAAATTCAAGGGGGAAATAAAAACATTCCACAACAAGAATAAACTTGCAGCATTCGTGAACATACTACAAAGAATACTCAAAGAATTAAATCATGGCCTTTGCTGGCAAATGAATGGAAATGGAGAAAATCATGCTAAGTGAAATTAGCCAAAATCAGAAACTCAAAGGTTGAATGTTTTCTCTCATATGTGAAAGCTATAGTAAAACAAAGGAAAGGGTGAAAGAAGGTCAAGTTTATATAATAGAGTCATCAAACTTGGGTTAACAAAAGAACTGGGGGAAGTATGGTTGGGGAGTTTGAGGGAGGAGGAAGGAGGGTGGGAGAAAGATTGGGAGAGAAAGGGAGGTTAAATACTGTACGGTACCTATAAGATGCTGAACAGTTTCAGACATTTAAATCTGGAAAAATTCACATATATATGTATATCAGGAGGGAATTAGTGGAGATAAGAAACTGGGAAAGAGCTGAGGCAGGGAGTGATGAGGAGGAAATTGGATCAAAATACATTGCTATAATGTGTGCATGTATGAATATGTAACAACAATCCCCTTATTATGTAAAAATATAATGCACCAATAACAAAAAAGAAGAAAATGGGATGGCATTTAGGGCCAGATAGTCCAGGTTAACCTCATTTTTTTAAGGTTTCTAACTTAATAACATCTGCAGACTCTTTTTTAAATAAGATAACATTTAAAAATTTCAGGAATTCAGACATCATATCTTTGGATGGCCACTATTCAACCTGCTATACCATCATAATTTATTTGTGTATATCATTTAAATATCTAGTTCTATACATTTTATATATACAAAGAAATATCCAGCAAAATAAGAATAACATATTTGGCTGAAGGGGAAACTGGATTCCAGGAGATGAACATTGTTTGGCATTTTAAATTATGTATAAAAACAAAATGGTAGCTCTGTGTCTTAGGAGTTTCCAAAGAAACAGAACAAATTGTGCGTTTGTGCACACATATGTGCACACTTAAAGCAAAATAATAATAATAAGGATTTGGTTCATGTAATTATGGATGCTATTAAATCTCAAGGTCTATTGTCTCTCTAGAGACTCAGAAGAGCCTACAGTATAGACTCCAGACTGAAAGATAGCAGACTCAAAATCCAGGGAGAACCAGTGTTTCAGTTAAGTCCAAAGGAAGTAGTGGGGCAGGGGTTCCCAGCTCAAAGTAATTGAAGAGGAGGAGTATTATGGTTTAGATGTGAGTTATGCCCCCAAAGCTCTTGTATAAGACAATGCAAGGAGGTTTAGTTGTGAAATGATTGCATAGGGATTAACTGAGTGGTGACTGTAGGCAGGTGGGAGCTGAAGGAGGTGGGTCACTAGTGATGTGCCCTGAGGGTTTATATTCTGTTGGGGAGGAGAACTCTCTGCTTCTTAACGCCATGTTATCAGTTGCTTTCCTTCATAATACTCTTCCATCATGATGTTCTGCCTCACCTGGATCCCCAAGGAATGGAGCCTGTTATCTATATACTAAGATTTCTGAAACCATGAGATCCCAAAATAAACTTTCCTCTCCTAATTATTCTTGTCAGTTTTTTATCACAACAGTAAAAAAGCTGACTAAAACAAGGAATTTTCTTTTACTCATCAGAGTGAAACTTGATGCTCCAGGTAGGTTTTCAACTGATTAAATGAGGCCTACTAACATTAGGAGGTCAATTGCTTGATTTAGCCTACCAATTCCAAAGTTAATCTCTTCCAAACAACATTCTTCACAGACACACCTTGAATACCATTTGACCAAATATCTGGGCACTACATGGCACATTAAGATTGATATGAAATTAACCATCACAAATTTGGTAACAGGGACATATTCAAATAGGGATTAAGGTTGCCTTAGGGAGGGTATATTTCAATCATTTATTTATCTATATTCGAGAACCCACCATAAGAGGCTGAGAACTGCAAGTCTGAGACCAGCTTCAGCAACCTAGTGTGACCCTGTCTCAAAAAAACTATAAAAAAAGCTGAATGAGGCTTTTGGTTAAGTGCCCCTTTGTTCAATCCCCAGTACCAAAAATAAAAAAATAAACCACAATAAGCATGTAAATGTATTGTCATGGACTGAAAAATGGTATAACAAAAAGGGATAAAAGGACATGTATTGAATGAAAATACCAAACACATTAACACATTAGATTTTATTTTTTAGCTATCATCAAAGGAAAAAACACAAAATTCATCAAAATATTTTTAAAATATTTTATATAAGTGAAATAAAATATATTCCTTATTTATGAAATATAGAACCTCAGCTTTGTTTAATACAGTTTATTTTATTGATGTTTCCTGTTAAAAATCATACAAATTATTGAAAATTTAGGAAACATGGAACAGAAAATAGAATGAGTTTCATTTTTAAATTATTCACATTTTACTTTAAAATATGTGAAGAAATGAATTAAATATTCATCCATCCCAATTACAACCAAAGTTTATGTCTCTCTGATTTCCTCTGCTGAATCAGTTTATCACTTCAACATTATATCAAAAGCACTTCACTAGCACCATTTGTCAGGGAAATTGAAGTATGATAGAAAACAGGTATAATAAGTTTGCAAAAAACCATGTTGTAGGGGACTGCAGTGGTGGCTCAGTGGTTTCAGGGCTTGCCTGGCAAGCACGAGGACCCAGGTTGAAATGCCAACACCACATACACAACAACTAAGTGTTAGAGAAACAGACCAGATGAAAAACTAAATAAAGTTGATTCTCTCTCTCTCTCTCTGTCTCTTTAAAAAAAAGCATGTTGTATGCTAGAAATTATTTGCACAAAATATTTTTCCCTCAAGGGAAGCAAATTTCATATCCAAGTCACTAAGTTCCATTAAAAGGGAATTTGCAATTTTTTGTTCTCTCATAGTAACAACATCCTAATTCAAATGGCACAGTTAAAACTACCTTTCTCACAAATGACCAGATTTAAATCATGACATGGTGACATGACAATGGAAAACATTTGAAATATTTAAGGAGTTTTACGTAAACATACATTGCTCTGAGATAAATGTTAATTGATAATGATCTTTCTGTAATAGAAATACAGGCAAAACTATTAATTTGCCTAAAAAACTAAATTCTCAGAGAAGGATTTGGAACTTGGAAAACTTTATGAAAAATGGCTATGCCTAGTTGTTCTTAAGACTATCATTCTCAACTCCAAATCTTGTTTCCTGTTGTCCTAAGAGAAAGCAAATCCTGCTACTGGCATACAACATCACTTGAAACCAGACCCCTGGCCGCATTATACCAAAGGTGGAGAAGAACTTCAACCCACCTATACACACACCCTAGCCTCTAAACCTGAGCTATTAGGACATGGCCGGGTCCCCTAACCCCTGATGACACCAGCAGGAAACCCAGTGTTTTCAAAATTAGTTCTGCACCATAGAAGTCCAACAACCCAAATAATAATTCTCTAAGAATATAATATCTAGTCCTGTGAAACTTTTACACAATTCCTCATCTAGACATCAGCATCCTCTAGATATTATTTATCTTATCACTGATAGTTTTTCCCCAGTGAATGGTATTCTAGCAGACTTTGGTGTGCTGCTTGACCATTTGAACTGGTTGTATAATAAAAAAAAAATGCTAATCCTATTAAAAAAGCTTATCATTTTCTCTTAAGTGATTTTGATACTATATATTATTAAGGATTTAATTTAGGTTAACAGCATTCTTTTGATTAAACTGCCAAATATTTCTTACTTATGAAATTCAAGAAAATGCAAGCTAGACAAAATCATCAGTATTATAAATTGTGTTTACAAAGTAAAATATTTAGCATAGTTACAGAACTGTAAACTGCCTACATAGTGGCTCATATTAATTTGGAAGTCTCAGGCTCTCTACAGAAGACTTACCAGTAAGTTGTACCAATAAATGTAAATGAACCTAACTCATTTGCCTTGTTTTAAAAAAAGGCTAAAAATAAAGGAATAGGCAAAGTAGACTAGGCAGTTGCAAATAAAAGTAAAGCAATAAAAAACCTGATATCTGATGAAGGAAAATTCAGACCCAAAAGCAAATAAGACAAATAGACCAAATAAAAGCAAAAGAAAGAGAAACATAATCATTTCAAAGCTTTAAAAACACACTAAAGTAGACAATATGTATCTTCAAAAATATATCCTCATTTAGAGAACCATACCTTCTTTTCAAACAATGTGAAATATTCAAGGAATTTAATGGCAAATTATATCATTAAAAAAATCTTCAAAGAGTTGTCTAAGAGAAAGAATACAAATAATATTTTAATCACAGTATTGTTGATGTAAAAGTTAAAAAATTTAAAACTAAAACCATCATTTCACCTGAAATCGGAAAAAACTCAAAATTCTCCATTAAACAAATAATTCAGGTCACAGTGAAAAAAAAAATCAAAATGCCATTTTTCTAAAAAAATTTATTTCAATAAAACATCGCATTAAAATGTGTAAAACTAAAACCAATATTGGAGGAAAATCTAAATTTTATACTTATATCAATAAAAAAGAATCATAAATTGAGTTAAATGCTTTTTTCAAAAACTAGAAAATAGCAAAAAATAAAGTTGAGAGAAAATGTGAAAAGAAACAAGGTGTAATTATTTATAAACAAAGTAACAGAACTAATTTATTAAAAAGATGAAAAATCTGGTTCTTAACAATCACTAGTTATCTAATCAAAGAGGAAGAGGAAAAAAGGAAATGAGAGAAAGAACCCAAATACACAAATAGGAATTGAAAAGAGAAAAATAATTTGGAAACCAATGACACATTTTAAAAACCATGAAAGACTACTTAATACATGTCTTTGCCAAAAAAAAAAAAATTGAAAGTTTGCATGAAACATTATTTCATAGGAAAATATAAACTTAGCAGATTTTACAAGACAGAAAATATAAATTGAAGTTTTAAAACTTATCAAAGAACTAACCTAAAAGCAAGCACCAGGTCGGGAAGTTTGATCATTTCTATGTAGTCTAAAAAAAATCTTCAACAAAATTTAGTATCCATTAATAATACTTATATACTTACCACAATTACATGTGTATGTATGTGTTTTATAATTAATCAACAAAAACATAGATCTATAGATGAACACACACTTGGACCCAAATCAGCACCTCACTAATGGTCAAACACTGTAGGCATTCCCACTGAAGCCTAATATGAGACATGGATGCCCATATCACCACCACTCTTTTTTTTTTCTGACTCACATTGCAGAGAATTGTTGTTACATATCCACGCATACATAAATATTAACAAAGTAGGTTAAGCACAATCACCAAGACACAACACCAAGTCACATTCAGAGGCAAACCAATAAGAATTACTGTGTATTTCTCAACTCAAACCATGAAGGAGATGAAAGTATGTAATGATATGTTTCAAATATTGAAAGAAAATAATTGCCAGCCAAAATTACTACACCCTGCAAAACTCAGCTTTAAATTTGATGAGGAAATAAAATACTTCCATGATAGGAACAAACTAGTAACATACAATAAACACAAAACCAGCTTTACAGAGAATACACAAAGACAAACTTTAAACAGAGGAAAAAGCTGACAACTCCCAAAGCCCATAATCAGAGGAAAGTCAATAAAAGAATAACTCACTAAAAGATATCCAAGATAGCACAAAATACAGCAAAGGTCACAATGCTAGGGAACCAAAATCATGTGTCTATTCTAACACTGAAAATGAATGGACTCAATACCCCAATTAAAAGAAACAGATTAGCAGACTATATCAAAAAACAAAATCCAACAATATACTGTTTACAGGAGACACAACTCACAGCCAAAGACAGACACAGATTGATGGTAAAAGGTTGGCAAAAAAAAAAAAAAAAAAAAAGCTACCAGGCATGAACCAAGGAAGCAAGCTGGTGTTGCAATGCTTATATCTGACAAAGTAAATTTTGATCAAAAACTAGTCAGAAGATATAAAGAAATTCACTACATCTTAGTAAAAGGAACACTACATCAAGAAGCTATAACAATAGCTAACATTTATGTCCCTAACTACAACCCAAATGATTTAGAATTGATGCTTGAATAAATAGACCAACAGAACAGAAAATTTAACTAAGTATACAAATCAAAATGTATGTGATAAAGGTGGCATATGCAATCAAAGGCAAAAGTTAGATTTTTCAGTTAGCCATTCATAAAAAGATACAATTGGATGGATACCTGAAAACTATATATCACAATAAACTATAGGCAGATGAAAGTCCAAAAAGTCAAGGACTCTGGCCTTGGCCCCAGCAGGCACGCAGGGCACCCTAAGGACCCCATGCCTGGACCTACCTCACTGTCAATCATGAGACACAGGCCTGGACCAAGTAGTCAAACCACACAACCCAAGGACACTGTGCTCAGAACCTGCAAAACCATTGCGCATACCTGCCAGGTCCAGATATGTTGGGCCTGTCTCTGTTACCATGGATCCCAGATTGAACCGTGGCATATAGGCTGATCTATTCCAGCCTACTCCAGCCTACCCACATCTCCCAAACACCAGGACCCTATGATGCACCTGCCTACTTCTTAGCTTCAACAACCCCATAGGCTGCCCAGCAACCCCACCAGATTCCAAATCTGAGTCCTCAAACCTAGATCCAAAAGGGGAAACAAAACAAGCCCCGAGGAAGAAGCTTTCTGGAGAAGGTTGTCATCAGAGAGGCAGTGTCTGACCCAGCACTGTATTCTGCAAGGAAGAAGCACCTATAGATTTGCCTTGCTTCCACCCAGGGGATCTAATTCAAAGATCCAGAAGAAGCTTTTCAAACATGAGGAAAACTAGAAAAGGTTCATCTCAAACCCACAATTACCCTAAAAAGGAGCCCATGGATGGGCAGTGTGATGAAAACCTAGAACAAATTATCAACAATCTGATTAATAAAAGGAAAAGTGAACTAGAAGAAGATTTAATGATGGGACTAAGTGAGAGAGCTAAGAGATAAAAAGCTCTATTATCAAAGAAATAGATAAACTAAAAAATGAAGTAACAGAGCTAAAATCTGCAGTCAATCACATCAGAATGATGGAAGAATTTAATAATAGACTAACCTCTATTTAAAACAGAACCTCAGTTCTTGAAGAAAAAACTTCTAACAATGAGGATAGGCTGAGTAAACTTGAGTGCATGGATGACAAAAAAGAAAAGAATTAAAGAAAATGACAAGAATTTTCAAAATGTCTGGAATGAAATCAGAAGAAACGATCTAAGAGTAACTGGGATACAGGAAGAACTCGAAATGCAAATGAATGGTATAAAGGACGGTCTCAATGAAATAGTTAAAGAAAAATTTTCCAATATCAGAATAGAGTCATATATGCTTATCCAGGAAGTGTACAGGACACTCAATAGACCTAATCAAAGGAGAAGCTCAGTAAGACACACCATGTTCAAAATGTATAATAGGGAAATCAAAGAAAGAATATTAAAAGCTGAAAGAGAGAAATTCCAAATCACATTCAGAGGCAAACCAACAAGGATCACCTCTGACTTTTCAACTCAGACCCAAGAAGCAAGATCCTGGAAGATCTTTCAATGTCTGAATGACCAGAACATACAGCCAAGAATACTACACCCACCAAAACTCAGCTTCAAATTCGATGGGGAAATAAGAACATTTCATGATAAAAATCAAACTTGCAGCATTCATGAACAGCATTGCAAAGAATCCTCAAAGATAAACTCCACATAGAAGAACAAGAACACAATCCTCAAAACACACAAACAGGAAATTCAATAAAAATACGGACTATCAATACTCAAACGAGACAGCACAGAATTTACTAATAAAACACAATGACTATAAACCATAACCACATAACTATCCTAATACTGAATGTGAATGGTTTCAATGCACCAATCAAAAGACACATAAGCTGATTGGATCAAAAAATAAAATCCAACAATATGCTGCGTACAGGAGACCCACCTTACATCCATTGGCATCCATAGATTGAGGGCAAAAGGATAGAAAAATAATCTACCAGGCTGATGGCCCAAGAAAGCAAGTTGTTATCATAACCTTTATATTCAACAAAGTAGATTTCAACCATAAACTAATCAGAAGAGGCAATCAGAAGGGCCACTATATCCTAATAGAGAGAACAATATAACAAGAAGAAATAACCATAGTAAATATATACTTTCCAAATATCAACACTTCCAACTATGGGGAAAAATTATTCCATGACATAAAACCACTTGTGAAACTCAACATAATAATACTGGAAGATTTTAATACTCCTCTAATACCAATAGGCAGATCATCAAACCAAAAAAACAATAAAGAGATCTTCAGCCTAAACAACTCCATAAATCAAATGGATTTAACAGACCTCTATAGAATATTCCACCCCAAACTGGCTTAGTTTACCTTCTTCTCAGCAGTGCATGAATCATTCTCCAAAAAACATCATATTTAAGTTCACAAAAGAAATCTCAGCAAATATAAAAAAGTAGATATTATTCCATGTATACAATTAGACAATGATACCATGATCCTAGCAATTAACAGCAAAAATAATAAAACACTCATATACATGGAGATTAAATAATAGCCTCTTAAATGAAGAATGGATCCAAGAATATAAAAGAGTTGAAATCAAGAAATTTTTGGAAGAAGCAAATAAGAATGAAAATACAACATATTGAAACCTCTGGGACTGCATGAAAGCATTCTTAAGGAGAATATTTACAGCATTGAATGCCTACATTAAAAATCAGGAGAGATCTCAAATAAATAAGCTTATGCTCCATCTCAAATCCCTACAAAATGAAGAACAATTTAATCCCAAAGCATGCAGAAGACAGGAAATAATCAAGATCAGAGCTAAAGCCAATGAAATTGAGAAAAAAAATAAAAAAGAATTAATGAAACAAAGAGATGTTTCTTTGAAAAAAAATGAATAAAATTGACTGATCCCTAGACTAAGAAAGGAAGAAAATGAAGCAAATCAACAAAATCACCAACGAAAAGGGAGCAATCGCCACTGATCCTATGGAAATCCAATGGATTATTAGAACATATGTTGAAAAATGATACTTCTCTAAATTAGATAATTTGGAAGACACAGACAAATTTCTAGACACACACAACATCCCTCAATTGATGTAGGATGATATTAAGGTCCTAAACAGCCCCAAAACAGGCACTGAAATGCATACAGCAATTAAAAGCCTTGAAAGGAAAAAAGCCCAGGACCTGATGGATTGCCCACTCAATTTTACCACACCTATGAGGAGGAGCTGACACCTCTCCTTATTAAGCTATTTCAATGAAATAAATAATATATAAATAATAAATAAAAGGAGGGAACTCTCCCAAAAACTTTTATTTTAAAGAAAGAGAAAATCAATTTTATTTAGTTTTTCATGTGACTTTGTTGATCCAACACTTCATTGTGTACATGGTGCTGGGGTTTGAACCCAGATCTTTGCACTTGCCAGGCAAGTTCCATAACCAGTGAACCTCTTCTCCAGTCCCTCTGAAGCACTTATTATGAGGTAACCATAACTCTGATACCAAAACCCAGCAAAGACACATCAAAAAAAGAAAGCTATAGACCAATATCCTTGATGGACATCGATACAAGAATTCTTTCTAGCAAACCATTTTCAAAACACATCAAGGAGATAACTCATCATAGTCAAGCAGGCTTCATTCAGGTATGCAAGCTGGTTTAACATATGCAAGTCAATAAATGTGATTCATCACTTAAACAGAATGAAGGACAAAAACCATATGATCATCTCAATTGATGCAGAAAAGGCCTTTGATAAAAACCAGCACCCATTTATGCTCAAAACTCTAGAGAAGATAGGGAATCAAAGGAACTTATCTTAACCTTGTAAAGACCATCTATGACAAACCCTCAGGTAGTATAATACTAAAAGGAGATAAACTGAAAGTATTTCCACTAAACTGGGGAACAAGACAAGGCTTCCCACGCTCACCACTTTTATTCAATATAGTCCTCAAAACCATAGCCAGAGAAATCACCCAAAGGTTCATGTGTGGGAAGCTTGGTCTCCAGTGCATGCATGTTGAGAGGTGGTGGAACTTTTAAGAGGTGAGTCCTTGGGGGAGGTAAATAAGTCATTGGGGCATCACACCAGGAAGAGCTTACTGTAGTTCTAGAATGATATCAGTTAGTTCCTATAAGATTCAGTTATTATAAAAAGAGAAAGTCACATGTAAAAAGATACTTCGGTTTTCTTTTTTTGTTGGGATGTGAGCACCCCAGGGCACTTAACCACTGACTCACACCCCCACCAGTCCTTTTCTAATTTTTTTAAAATTTTGAGATAAATTCTTGCAAAGTTGCTGAGGCTGGCCTCAAACTTAGAACCTTCTACCTTAGCCTCCTGAACCACTAGGATTACAGGAATGCAACACTGTACCTAGCTTTTCATACTTTGATTTTCTATTGCTACAGAATGAACTATCCCAAAATTTCCTAACTTAAATAATGGTCATTTTATTTGCTTACAATTTTATGGATTGGAAATTCAAGCAAGCTTAAGCTGGAAAGTTATTCTGTTCCTTATCAACTGGGGCCAAAATATCTAAGACAAATCCTTGGAGATCTCTCTTTGTCTCTGCCCCCACCAACCCAGGACCCTAGCCCCAGTCTTTTAAGTTATACAGAGTTTAAAAGATAGTGGTACCAATGAATAAATTAACTTTTCAGAAGTGTGAGTATAGTTGGACTTGGACAATTTAGTATCTTGAATGTATGGTTTAGGAATCTGTCTTGATACAATGGGTTTGAGTAAGGACTTTAGGTAAGGAAGTGAAATAGAAATGTTTTACTTAATCATAAACATATATGCATAAGGAATTCCAAAGGCATCAAACTAATTCAAACAGTTTACTGAATTCTTACTATATGCCACACACTCTGTTAAATATCATAAAGGATAAAAACATTAAATCTCTGCACATAAGATATTTATAATTTATTTTAAAATATTTTCTGATAAACTAATATGCACCAGATATGGGTATACACAACATTAAGTGAGTTGGCTAATGTCTCTGCTTTCATGAATTTTACATTTTTATAGGACAAAAGGAATATATTAATTATCTTAACTATGTGAAGTCAGTCTAACAAAAAAGGAAAAATGCTCTCTGGGGAAGAGTCAGATGAGGACAAGATAACATCACAGCAGCAGCACAGGCAAGATAAATCCAGAATGGGGAAAAACTTTGAGACAGGCAGAAGTGAAAGGGGAGCATTCCAAGTAAGTGAAATAATATAAATAAAAGCAAAGGAGATAAAAAAAAAAAAAGAATAGCAAATGCATATGGCTGGACTTTTTCAAACCCTAATCTATTACCTGCAAAAGTAAAGTTTAAGCTTTTAAACTTTGCATTCAGGCTCATGAATCCACGTCTAGTTTCCCTTTTATTGCTTCTTGTTCCATGTGTTCAGTAAAATCAAATATTTGAGATTCCCATGATTGCTTGGTATTCTTTTTATTCTTCCTGAGATGTTATTTGCTCTCACTGTGCTATTACACAGGCAATTCTATTCAGTTCACACAACACTTCTTGGTGTCTTTCCTGCCCTCCCAGTGGTAGCTGGGTTATGTATCCTCCCTAATCCAACATGTGACCATGTTGCACTCCTTGTTCTGGTTTGGATATAAGGTGTTCCCTGAAGAGCTGATGTGGCAATGAAGGATGCTCAGAGGTGAAATGTTTAAATCATGAAAGCTGTGATCTAATCAATGGATCAATTCATTTGATGGATTAGTAATCTGAATGAATTACTGGGTGATAACTGTAGGTACACAGGATATGGCTGGAGGAAATATTGGGGAAATACCTTTGCAGATTATATTTTGTTCCTGGCTCCTTTTTTTCTGTGAGCTTCCTGTCTTCCATTAGCAGAGAAATTTCTTCTGCCATCTTCTTCCCCTACGATGTTCTGCCTTATCTCAGACCCAGAGTGATGGAGTCACTGACCATGGACTGAGACCTCTGAAACTGTGAGCCCAAAATAAACTTAAGTTTTGTGTCTGGTATTTTAGTCACAGCAATGGCAAGCTGAGTGACACACTTACCATACTACAGAACAATTATGAACTTATGTGCCTGTCTACCACAATCTCAGAACATCTTGCCGTGTCTCTGAGGAAGAAGGATAGCTCCTTGTCAATACTAATCCACACTACCTATTAAGGTGGGGGCTTTTACTATTTTTCCTCACATCTCCAGTGTCTAAAATAAGAGATGATCATAAATGTTTGCATACTTTTGAATTCCATGACAACATAAGCAAGTTAAAGTAATATTGGAGGTTTTACTAGGGATTTTATTTTGTTTTTTTTTCTCAAGGAAAGTAAATGAACAATAAACCCCAACAAAGCAGGGAGAGTACATAAACTAAAAGAAATATGTAAAAAGTCACAAATAGTGAGAAGTATAAAATGTACAATTATTTACTAGATTTGGCTTTAGTAACTTTCCAAATGATTATTAGAGCTGATTGGCAAAAGTTAGATTTTATTTTTTATTAGAAATATATAGAAATACAGTTGAGGGGGAAACATTATCAAAACATTAGCAATCAATGGATATAAACTTTGTTATCCGGGGGAAAAGCCAAAACATGGATAACCACCTTAGGTTTTACCTGTTGCAGTTTCCCTCAGAAGAACTCATGCGTTAAATGGGTAGTTCATGGAGGAATGACATCGGCTTCTGGGATGGTTCCCCCATCTTCCCA
>PVKS010032188.1:0-22776 GCA_004027875.1 Aplodontia rufa | reverse complement strand
AATCAGCCCAGCACTTAGCGATAGTAAGCAATATAAAAATATATATGTAAAATGTAAAAATATTAAAAAATGAAATGGGTTTGGGATGTTGGGGATGTGGCTCAGTTGTTAAGTACCCCTGGGTTCAATCCCTGGTACAAGAAATAAACATTTAATATAAAAAGGCAGTGTATTTAGGAGCAGTGTGAACGAAATTTGTATGAGTATATAGGTGTTTTTCTCTTGAGGGTATTTTTATTTATTGATTGATTGTGTAAATTTATATTTGTGCTATATATATATACATACACATTCCTTCTTTTTAAAGATGTGTTGGTGTGTGTGTGTAAAGCTGGCGTAAGATCAAGTAAAGAGCATGCCACATACGCATCTTTATCATTCTGGCAGTGTATGACTTAGAAGATAGTTCCCACAAAATTGAGAAGAAGAATTGTATTTTTTTTTTGGTAATTTCCAATAGAAAAATAAAAACTGAAGTAGAAAGTGACAATGGATGACTTTAAAGTTTCTTCCTTCTGCTTTCTTTGAATTTACCTGTCTTGTTTTACTTTGGAAGCTGAAGGATGATTGTGTTAGGTTTCTGTCAATAAAACAAAATGCCTGAGAAAATTGATTTCCAAAGGAAAATTTTTATTTTGATCATGATTTCAGAGTCCTCATTTCATGATCAGTTGACCTGTCACTTGAGAGGAAAGGCCCATCAAGGTGGGGGGCAAATGGTGGGATCCGAGAACAAAGAAAGAGAGAGAGGAAGGAGTGGGGTTCCTAAATCCCCTATGAGGGCACACCCTGGTCATCCCCTTCCTTAACCCTACCTCTTAAAGTTTGTACAGTCTCCCAATAATGCCATCAGGACCAACACTTCAAACATGTGCCACTGAGGGACGTTTAAGATCCAATCCATAACAAGAAACATCCAGAGGGTATTCCCAATGTGGTATTCATACATAGGAAGCTGGAGAAATTTATACCAAACCTCTGACACAAGTAGCCTGTTCAGACCATGTAGGTGGTTAAAGGACTTTGAATCCTGGAACTAACAAATGCTTCTTGATTAGTTTTTAATGATTCCATTTTCTAGAAACTTCCCTTTAGCTCGTGGTACTCCATGGTTAATGTGTGGGGGTTGGGAGGAGATGAACGACAGAAGCTCTTCAACTATACATATGTGATTTATACTCACAGTGTGGACAAGATAAGTCACATGCATAAGGACAGCATTATAGGGCAGAGAAAGGGAGATCAGGGAGATCTTCAAGTCACACCTGAGTTTCTTGGATGCAAGATCTTTTCTTTTTGGAGGGAGGAGTAAGAAAATATTTGCAAATAATAACTGAATCTATGCCAGTGAGTGTTTTGGTACAGATTCATGAAGAATTTGGTCTCTTGCTTAATAAACAATACCAAGTCTTATATTGTTAATTTATAAATTTCAAAGTGGAGTATTAACTTGTGAGAAAGAGGAATACACAAATCTCCCTAACTTCTGGGCAGTAGATAATACACCTCAGCTTTTTATTCCTTACATTAACTGAAATTATCAGTGAAAATTTTTATTAATAGGCACACCCCTTAAGAAGGCTTGATCTAATTTCATTTTTACTGTCGATGCTACCTTGTTATAAGCTTGGCAGCACTGAGCGAAAATCCATTGAACTACATTTTATGTGATTTAAAGAGTAGATAACAATAAAAAAATTTCAGGAGAGATAAAAGGTGTTCCCAAACAGTGTAGATCCTCCCATTTTGCACAAGGGTCAGCTCCTGTAATAAAAAATGATTTTATTATCTGTGCCCACAGAAGATTAGATTTGTTTCTCCCCATATCCAACTTTGCTTCCAAAATCTAAGAAGAAAAAGAGTTTTTGTGTCTCTGTCTTCAAAACCTATAGCCCTCCATTCAATTTTATTTTATTGTTATTCTGAAAGAGAGAGCTGGGTCAATAAAGAACTTGAGAAAACCAAATTTTCTGGAGGGAGCCTCTGCTTCAAGGACACAAAGCGGTGCTGACTCGCAGCATCGTAGTTCTAATACTATAGAGACTGCGGTTGGTCAGCAGTAAAACTCAGATGTTGAGGTCAGAAGGAAAGAAATAGAAAAGAAACTCTATTATCTAATAGCAGTAAAACATAATCCCTTGAAGGCGATGGTGAGATAAGCCATTGGATAAAAATCTGTCATGTTCTGAATGGAATGAAATCACCTTCACCCCAGAGATTGCTAACTCTTGAGGAAATGTCTGTCTACACGGTAAAAATACTACAGAGTACACCACACTTCCTGGAATTTATTCTTGATTTTCTGCAATGTACCATTCTTAAAATTTCAAGAGGAAGGATTCAAAATGAAGCAGTGGCAGGATGAAGTCACGCTTCAATTACATAATTGTTAATTAGCAGTATGCAATAAATGCATGTGTGCTTAGATTCATTTAGTTTGTCTGAGAAGTACAGATAAAGTAAACAACATATTTGATTATACACATATCTTAATGGAAGTTGGCTTTATTCTACCCATATTACCATTTTTAAATTGGTATAGAATTCCCAAACCTTAAAATTCATCTATTTATAGTATAAAAGTTGTGATCTCTAATATATTTATAGAATTGTATAACCATCATCACAATATACTTTTAGATTTTTGTTTTTTGAAAAGGAGTAACACAGAGTTGAACCCAGTGGCACTTAACCACTGAACTACATCCCCAACCCTTTTTATTTATTCTTTTATTTTTATTTTGAGATGGAGTCTTACTAAGTTGCCAAGGCTGGCTTTGAACTTGTCATCCTCATGCCTCAGTCTCCGGAGCTGCTAGGATTACAGGTGTGTACCACCAGTACTTTTCAAATATTTTAATCACCTCCAAAAAGAGACTCTGTACCCACTAGCAGGGGTAAAGGAAGGGAGGTGCTCATTTGACCCCCCCATCTTAATTAACCACTAACCTACTGTTTGACTCTATGCATATACATTTTCGGGCATTTCATATGCATAGAACAATACAGTATATGTCTTTTTGTGACTGGCTTTAGTCAGTATTAATTCTTCAAGATCTATCTGTAGTGTAACAAATACGAGTACTTTATTCAATACCAATGTGCAGAATCATGATACATGTATCATATTTTTATTGCCAAATAAAAACAAAAATAATCTCTTGAATGAAGATTCCACATCTTGCGTATCCTTCCCTCATTTAATGGTATTTAGGTAACTTCTATGCTTTGGTGTTATGAGTTTTACTGTTAGGAATTTTCATATAGATTTTTGCATGCACATGTTTCATTTATGTGTGTATATAGCAAAGAGTGAAGTGCTGGATCATATACAAATGCTGTTTAGTGTATCGAAGAATTGCCAAACTGTTTTCCAAAGTTGATGCACTATTTTCTGTTCCTGCTGTACACATTTTGCATTGTATCTTATTTTACTTATCTTTTCTTTTTTAGGTCTACATGATATAAGATTATCAAATGACATGATTATAAAAGCATGGAGTTTAACTTGTTCTAATTCAGTCTCCACTTTTTCAAGCCTGCCATTTTCATAAGCCTGCCTTGAGATAGCAGTGTAGGAATACCAATGGCCTACCTACAGCAAGCATCAAAAAGTTTTGGATGTGTAAAAACTGGAAGGTTCGATGACATTAAATTAGCTAAGAAATCCCACAATCATTTTTTGAAAGTGTCAGTAAATAATCCTCATAATTGCCATTATTATAATAACTTGTGTCATTATAAGCTATTGTCCAAAGAGATTCTGGTTGTCATTAATGCTTGCAAACCTCCTGAGGGTTGACTCCCTATGCACTTCTAATTGCAGCACAAAAAGAGGAGTGCTGGGAGCTTATGTGCTCCGGAATTTGCTGCTCAGAAGGAATTCAAGAGAGTCCGAGAGCAATGTCCATGTGCATGGAAAGGGGTTGCTCAAAGAGCTTTATTTATCACTCTCACAGGGCAACCTCTTTCAGGAATTTGACAGTACGATGACAAGAAGGAAACCTGCTGCTGTGAGTTTTATCTCAGTTCAAAAAAAAAAAAGACCTAAAATTTAGAGAGTTTGCTTTATCTAGATGCAAATTTAAAAGGTACACCTCAACAAGAAATTAATTGGCATCTAATGATAAGGTGTGCACTACAAAGATTTGTTTTTTTAACTATCATAATGTCTTTAAAAATTGAATAACATCAGGATGGATCCATTTAGTTGCATGTATAATCTATTTAGAAACTTTTTAGTAGCTGAAAGGGAATGGAATAGATGGGGTGTGAAATTTGGGGGATTTAAAGAGCTCTTTTTGAAGTCATAAATGAATGACTTTTCACCTTCTCCTTGTAAAGGAAGCACACTACTTGCCACATGGAATCTTTGCAACTAGTGCTAGTAATTTTGCTTAAAATCAGAATTCATGTGTAAGTAACGGAGTATTCTCATGATGTACAACTTGATGTTTTGAAATCTACATTCATTGTGAAATGATTGAATCAAGCTAATATATGTCATCTCACATAATTTTTTGTGGTGATAACTTTTAAAATATACTCTTTAAGCAATTTTTTGAGTATAATACATTAGTATTTAATATGTCTCCGGGACTTACTGTTCCTGTCTACCTAAAACTTTTTGTGCTTTTAAGAACTTCTCCCCATCCCTCTCCCTGTTAGATGGCCCCTGCCAGTACTGCAAGATCATTCTGAGGCTTCCGTGGACCACCTAACCCAGGCATAGCATCTGTTTTGGAAAGTCAGGGTTACTAGAGTACTTTAGTTCTTACAGCAGGATTCCACACCAGGTTTCTTGCTTTCTTTGTGCAATTTCTAAGAGCTTAATGTCCAATCTCTTTATGGTTACATAAGATTTTATTGATATATTTAATTTAATATTTTAATGTGAATCAGATAATTTTAGGAAAGCATGTATTAATCTCATGTGCATATTTTTGAGAATAATAAAATGCATAAGCCTATTATCACTCAGTTTAAGAAATTATGAGTTGCCAGGAATTAAGAATTGGCCATTATAAATGAGTCATCATTATTGTGCCCTTGAACGTCACCAAAATCATTCTATTGCTCTTGTTTACAGTGTCATTCAACTATAATGATTTAATTAATTATTCCATGTATTCTTCTGTGAGTTGCTTTATTTGAGCAATAGATGTTATGACATTACACGTGTTGATATGCATAAGTAGAGTGAGTTCACATTTGTCACTTCATGCATCATTCTTTGATTATATTACAACGTATTCACCAAATCTGTGTTAAGATGTTTCCAGATTTTTGATAGGTGACCCCTGCAATGAACACCTTAGAATATTGTCAAATACACACATAAAAAGAAAGGTTTTACCAAGATACGTAACTATTTCAACAAGTTTAACACATTACCAATAATAAGATGCAGAGCATTATTTTGATCAAGTAAGAAAGAAAAATTTGCCAATTAAACTATATCAAGATGCCTTATTGATTATATGATGATATTTCAAGTTTAGAAATATTAATCAGTAAAAAATGTGTTGTAATAGTGATGAAACAGAGCATCTGGGAGAGGGATTGCTAGACCGTAGACAATGTGAGCCTTCAGATTTACAAGGAATCACTCAGTTCCACATTTACTAGGAATGAAATTCCAATGGCTTTCAGATGCATTTATGTGCATACAGACACCCACCCAAGGAGTATTAGGGCTCTGTCCCTTTACATTTTACTGCTTTTTCTTTATATCTGTCTGCTGACTCTTGCGCCAGAGCAACAATTCATTTCATTGTTGATTTATACTCTTTCAGTATTTTAATGCTTTATGGGGAAGCATCTGTTCCGTAGCCTTTTCAGAAACAGAAAACTATACCAGTAATCTTCATGCAATCACACAACCTTTTGAGCATCTGATGAAATGTGGTTAAATTGCTTTCCCTCCTCAAATTTTCCCTCCCTTTACCACATGGACAGATCCTTGGAGTATTTCCTAATTTGGTCCAAACATCACCTCCTCTGTTTCTTTTCTCAATGGTCTTTGAAAGGATCTAGTGCCAACTTCTCTCATCCCAGGCAACCTCCATGCCATGTTGGATCTCATTTATATATTGATCATGTATCATTTACAATAGATTGTATCCTTTATTTGTCATCTTATCACTTAGTATGGACTGTCTGTACATTAGTTGATTATGAGTTTGAGATGTAAGTTATATTTTACCTCAAGGGATTCTTGTAAAATGATAGGCAAAAGGATGGTATCAGTCTGAGCTTCCTCTTTAGCTATTGGCTCCAGAGCTAGCTTAAAATATTAATTCTTCCCCTCCAGACTCTTGCAGGTCCAACAGACTACAATCTTTGTATTTACTGGTTACAGGTATGCACAGACTTATAATTATGCAAATTGGTGATAAATAAAAGAGCGGATATCACTATGTATAGTACAGTGAATATCTATCTCATGGTGCAATAAATTACAGACTTTTCCCTTGTTCCTCCAATGTCCGCCCACCCTGACGCTGACTTAGTTTAAACCTGTACAGGTTTCTCTCAGATGACAGTGAAACTCCAATTCAGAGGCAAATTTTCATGAAGCATATCATTTTGGTTTCATGGGATCCTTCTAATGCCCTGAGAAGGACAATGACAGTCTCTTCATGTTTTTATAAAAATTTCAAAAAAAACAAAAAAACAAAAACCACTCTACTATAATCTATATGAAGCACAATTAAAAATGCAGTCTCTTTGTCCTCCAATTCCCCAAACACTCCTCTAGGTTACTTGGTTGGATGTGAGTATAGACACTTTTAGAATTGGTTAGGTAGAGACAAACACTTAATATAGACATTGATGAATATTACATAAATCATGATAGCAGCAATATCAAAGATAGACTATTAAGTGATTATAATTTAAATGCTACTGCATAAGAAAATGTGAAATGCAAAGCAATCTTAGAACCTATAAAATAAAGAAATGGGATTGAGGTTTCAGCAACTTTTATATCAAACTTGAAATATTTTATCATCACCAATAATGAGGTACTTATTTTAAAGTACATTTTCTGAATTTAAAATCACAATAAAATGATTGATAGTGATAGAGAAAAGAAATATCTTCTGCTTTTCTTTGTACGGACCTGTCACACAAAGAATCATTCAAAGACCATAAAGCTTATTTGAAGGTTTAAAATGTATTATGAAGATCTACTCACTAATTTACTAATTCATATCACTTAATTCACATAAGTAGTATGTCATTTCTATAAAATTTATAATATTCATAGTATTTGTCAGCCTTTTAAAGTTTAAATTATTGTGACTTCTTTTCCTATTTAAAATTAATGTTTACCAAAGGGAATAACTGGGTATATTTTATTAAATAGTACTGTGGATTCAATCAGATAAGTTTTTGATCCCATGAAGCATCACAGGGCTCCTAATTGGCCTTTTTTCCTATATTTTGTCATGCATTTCATTTGTGATCTTTATAAAATACAGTGCTCTCCAGCTACATGTGTGAGATGTGCATTTTAGGAACTCAGGAAAAAAATTGAAATGAAGGAATGATTTCATTAAACATTATCACCCAAACATTAACTTTACCCTTTCTCTATTAGACTGGTTTCCTGTTAAATAGTTTTAAAACAAAATATAAACATACCTTTCTCAGAGTAATTGCTCAATAAATAATTGTTGAATTTTTGAGTTGATCAATGGATCCATTATTTCTGTACCATGGTTCCTTTTTTGTGTGAGGTTCTCCTTTGCATATTATAACTCTTCTATCTATAATATTTATAATTTTCCTTATTATTTTTATTACTCTTAACAAAGTTTAAAATCTTATGTAACTTCTCTAAAACAAACTCCCCCCGATCAAACTAAATCTAAAAACTGAACAGGGGTTGGGGAGGAAGTTAGAATGGTGTACTATTTCTCTTGATTTTTTCCTGTATCTTCTTTCCTTCTACCAGTGAAAATTTTTTTCACACCCAAGAAATAACAAAATTATGTAAGACTTGAAAAGTAGCTGCTTTCCCAGACAAAGAAAGGGACAAATGAGCTCAAAACTATTGCTCAGAATGTTCCTTGGAAGGAGAGAACAAGACAAGGGACAGCTAGTAACAATGAGCCAGCCAGGTTCAGGTGCAGAGAGGTTCTGATGACTGCAGGTGGATTTAATAGCTGCTGTACCCTGAAAGACAGAATGAAAAGAAATTGAATTCTGTTTTGAGAACATATCCTTTTCCAGGAAGGCTTCTCTCCCAAGAAGTCACTGATAGGCACAGCATGGTACCTAAAGTTAAAGAAGGAAAAGAGAAATCGTAATAGTAAAAAGGAGGAACTCTATGCTCACGTTATTTCTTTGGTCTTAGACAGACTTTCTCTTCCCAGATAATTTAATAAAGATCAGTTTCAGACAGAATGAGCCAATGACATTTCTCTGTGGAAGAGCTCCTTGAAAAAGAGCTTCTTGTGACTAAACTCAGCTATACTTTCCCCTTAAATTTTTTCATGTTAAATATATAAGTAATTGAGATCGTGAAAAAATGCCTTACACGGGTTCACTGTGGTGAAAGGCTCCAACGCAACACGAGCACTTTATAGCATCAGGTTATGGATGTATGGAAGAAAGGGAAGGAAGTACTGAGAGCCTGGGAAAGACTAGCTCAGAAGGGAATCTCCACCAGCATCATTCCTAAGCAAGTCACAGTAGAGGTTGGGAACAGAAATCAAGGCATTTCTTTCTCTTGAGCATGCAGAATTGCACCTTTCAGAATAACCTAGATGTTCATCCCTCCATCTTCTTTGTACTTACTCCCCCTTGCTTCTTCCTCCTTTAAGATATCTAACATCATTTATAAGAGTCTAAAGAATCTATGTCACTTTTGTAGCTCACAAATACCAGACTTCAGGATGAGGTTGAATATTTCACTTTTCAAGCATACTTTTGATATTGATAGAAGCAGCTGAAATTAAGAACCACCAGAATTATTAATCTTCTCCAATCAGTTCATATGAAAAGAAATACTTGCTACTAATCAGGATTTACAAGTAACATTATGTATGTGAAGATAAGCTAATTAAATTCTGGGCACATGCAAACAGTTATTGTTACTGCCAACAAGCTTAATTTGAACGAAAATAATGTGAGAAAGTGTTATCATTATCCCCATTTTCCCATGAAAAATAAATTACAGACTCACTGTTACAATGGGATAGTAGAACTGGAATCCAATACCTCCTTCTAATATGTCAATCCAGATTAAGATACCAGTTTGAAAAATAATCATTCAAGAGACATTTTTCACTATAATGCTTGTGACCATAAGGCTAGAATGAGAATGCTTTCCTTCCTGATAGTGGCAGAAGTCCGGAAGTGACTCGTGGTAGCAAAAGCTTTGGATTTGCTCCCTGCTACTCCCTGTGGAATACACTTATTGGTGCTGTAAGTTTCCTTTGGTTGAGGAAGGATGCTTTCCCCTAACTGGTTATATGAACTCATATTAAAAGAACAGATTTCATGGAGCAGATTAGGTAGCTTTCGAATGTTAATGTGTGTATTTCATTTTTTACAACCACTTATTTTCATAGTATGCTGGCAATTACAGTATTTTCTGTCTTCAAAGGATTAGAAGAATCTCTGGCCAAATCTGTCATCCTAATAAAGTTTCACAGAACCTTCCATTCACAACACATTCTCTTAATTGAAGTGTCCCCACCTGGCATTCTAATGTTGCTGTGCTTTCTGCCTTCCTTCTTTTGGAGGTTTACACCACTTTCTAAATATCTTCACAGTGTGGTACAAGGTTGTGGAGGACTTGAATGCAGATGCTGAATTTTAGTAACCATTAAGAATGCCCCAGCAGGATACCTACCCAGAGTTTCCTAGCCACTGTGCAGATCAAGCCCTTTGGTACCAAGACAGCAGATGCCCAGGTCACCCAGACTGAGGACCCATGCATGGAGCTGCCCAGATGCCATGTGTGGCCAGGCCTGTGGTCTTGGGCCAGCAGGCACCCAGCATACCTCAAGAATCCCAGTTAAGAGCCTCCCACCCATAGAACATACCTGCCAGGTCCAGTAATATTTGGCTTGTTCCTGACACCAATGATACTAGGTCCTAATGCAGTGCACAGGCAGGCCCATGCCAGCCTGCCTTGCACCTCTGGGAAATCGGGACTCAGTGTCACACCCTGCTGCTGTGTTTCAACAAAACAGTATGTATACCACACACCCCACACACTAAGTTCCAGATCCAAACACTGGATCCTATATCCAAAAGTAGTAGCAAAGTGAGGCTCCAGGCACAAGTATATTTATGGTAAAAGATGGTCTCAGAAGGGTGGTGTCTGACTTGACACATTGCCCTGCAAGAAAGAAGAACCTGGAGACCTGCCTAGCTTCCCCACAGGGAACCTAAATCCAAATATCCAGAAAAACCTCTTCAGAAATGAGGAGTCAAACTAGAAAAGGTTCACCTCAAACTCACAACTTTCCTACCAAGGAGTCCACATAAGGGAATGTTATGGAAATCTAAAAAAAAATTATCAATGACCTGATTACTAAAAGGAGCAATGAACTGAAAGAAGATTTAATGAAGGGACTAAGTGAGAAAACTCAAGAGATGAAAATCTCTATTATCAAGGAAATAGGCATACTGCAAAAGGAAGTAATGGAGCTAAAATTTTCAGTCAGTCAAGTCAAAGGAATGATGGAAGAATTTAATAATACACTAACTTCTGTAGAAAAACAGAACCTCAGCTCCTCAAGAAAACTTCCAACAATGTGGATAGGCTGTGTAAGCTTAAGCACATGGATATGACAAAAAAGAAAGCATCTTAAAGAACATGTGCAAAATGTTCAAAATAGCTTGTATAAAATCAAAACAAATGATTGAAGAATAATTAGGATACAGGAAGAAAGTGGAACAGAAATAAATGGCATAAAGAACATCTTCAATGGAATTGTTAAAAGAAAAAATTTCCTACATTAGAATAGAGTCAGAACATTCTTATCCAAGAAGCATATAGGATACCCAATAGACCTAATTGAATGAGAAGATCGCCAAGACATATCATATTCAAAACATACAACTGGGAAATCAAGGAAAAAATATTAAAAGCTGCAAGAGAGAAATGCCAAAATAACATTCAGAGGCAAACCAATAGGATCACATCTGACTTTTCAGCTAAGACCCTAGAAGCAAGAAGATTCTGGAAGGAGAGGAGATATTTCATTCTCTGAATGACTACAACCTGTAAATGAGAATACTATACCCAGCAAAACTCAGCTTCAAATTTGAAGAGGAAGTAAGAACATTTCATGATTATATAAATCTTGCATCATTCATGAACAGAAAATCAGCATTAAAATGAATTCTGAAAGATAAACTCCAGACAGAAGAACATACAAACAATCCTCAAAACCCATAATGAGGCAATTCAATAAAAGTGCACACTATCAAAGACAACCAAGATAGCAGAGAATACACTAATAAAGCACAATTAATCTGAATCACAAACACATAAATATCCTACCACTAAATGTGAATGGTCTCAAAGAATCTATCCAAAGATCTAGATTAGCATATTGGAAGAAAAAAAATAACCCAACAATACATTGCTTACAGGAGACCCATCTTACAGTCAAAGACATTCACAATTGAGGGTGACAGGATGGAAAAAATTCTACCAGTCTTATGACCTAATAAAACTAGCTGGTGTTGAAATATTTATGTCAGACAAAATAAAATTTAATCAAAAGAGATAAAGAAGGCTACTAAATCATAGCAAAAGTAACAATTCATCAGGAAGATATAACCATTGTAAATCTCCACACTCTAAACATAAATGTTCCCAAGTATATGGAAAAAATACTCCAGGACATAAAACAATGTATGGACCTCAACATGATAATACTAGAAATTTTAATACTTCTCTGTCATCAACAGACAGATGATCTAAGCAAAAAACAATAAACAGATCTCCACAATAAATAATTCCACAAATCAAAGGGACTTAATAAACATCTATAGAATATTCTACCCCAAATTTGCTGAGATAACCTTGTTCTCAAGAGTGTGTGAATCCTTCTCCAAAGTAGATCACAGTCTAGTTCACAAAAGAAATCTCAGAAAACATAAAAAGTAGATGTATACTGATGTATATTGTCAGACCATGATCCCATGATTATAGCAATTAGCTGCAAAAATTATAACAGAAAACACATACATACATACATAGAGTTTGAATAATATCCTATCAAATTAAGAATGGATACAAAAAGACATGATAGCAGAAATCAAGAAATTTTAGGGGCTGGAGTGGTGACTTAGCAGTTACGGCACTTGTCTGGCATGTGCAGGTATGCAGATTCAAACCCCAGCACAACGTGCAAAACAAAGTGTCAGAGCAAGGAAAGCTACATGAAAAACTAAATAAAGTTAATTCTCTCTTTCTCTCTCTCTCTCTCTCTCTCTCTCTGTCCTTCTTTCTTTAAAAAAATTATTGGAAGTGAAGGAGAATGTAGACACAAAAATCAAAGCCTCTGGGAGAGCCTGAAAGCATTCTTTTCTTTTCCTTTTTTCTTTTATTTTTTTTAGGGGCGAGAGACAGAGAGAGAGAATCAACTTTATTTAGTTTTTCATGTGACATTTGTTGCTCCAACACTCAGTTGTGTATGCAGTATTGAGATTTGAATCTGGATCCTTGCATATACCAGGCATGCCAGGCAAAGGCTGTAACCCTAAAAACACTGAGCCACTGCTCCAATTTGCATGAAAGCATTGTTAAGGGAAAATTTGTGTTGGAGCTTATCCAAATCCCTTTAAAAGGACAAGCATCTAATCCCAAAGCCAGCAGAAGGCAGGAAACAATCAGGATCAGAGCTGAAAGAAGAAAAACAGCAATAACAAAAACAATAAATAGAATCAATGAAACATAGAACTAGTTCTTTGAAAAAGTAGTTAAAATTGACCCTCCCTAGAAAATCTCACTAAAAGAAGGAAGAAAATGAAGGAAATCAACAAAATCACCAACAAAAAGGGAGCCATCACCGCTGACCCCACCAAAATCAAACAGATTATCAGAAACTATTTAGAAAGAAAAATATACTCCTCTAAATCAGATAATCTGGAAAACATGGACAACTTTTTAGACATATACAACATTCCCAAATAGATGTAGAATGATGACTTGAAGCCTAAACAGCCCAATAACAGGCACTGAAATCAGTATAGCAATTAAAAGCCTTCCAAGGAAGAAATGCCCAGAACATGATGAATTTTCTATTGAATTTTACCACACCTATAAAGAGGAGCTAACACCTCTTCTTATTAGGCTATTCTAAGAAAGTGAAAAGGAGGGAACTCTCCCAAACACTTTTACGAAGCAACCATAACTCTGATACCAAAACCCAACAAAGAGACATCAGAAAAAGAAAACCACAGATCAATACCTCTGGTGAACATAGATACAAATATCCTTAAGAAAATTTTAAAAAATCGCATTAAAAAACACATCAAGGAGATATTTCATCACGATTAGATTGACTTTATTCCAGGCATGTAAGAATGGTTCTATGTATGCAGATCAACAAATGTGATTCATCACTTAAACAGACTTAATGAGAAAAACCATATAATTTGATCAATTGGTGCAGAAAAAGGCCTTCAATAAAATCCAACACTCATTTATGATCAAAACTCTGGAGAAGGTAAAGTTTGAAGGAATTTATCTTAGGCATGAAAGACAAAACAGGTGGTTTCACAATATTAGATGTAAAATTATACCATAGAGTTCTAGTAACATGAACAGCATGTTATAGGTATCAAAATTGTCATGAAAATCCAAGGAATAGAATAGAAGACTCAAACAAATTCAGAAATCTTTAAATATCTGATATTTGAAAAAGGGTGTCAAAATATAACATGGAGGATTGACAGCCTTTGCAACAAATGGACAAATTGTGCTGTACAAATTGGAGAGAACTTTGCATAAAGTTGAAATTAGGTCTGTATATTTCACCTTGCACTAAAATCAAATCAAAATGGATCAAGGATCTAGGATTTAAATGAGTTACCATACAACTGCTAGAAGAAATATCAGGAGCAACACTACAGCATATGGGAGTTGGCAATGGCTTTCTCAACAAGACTCACAAAATTAAAGAATTAAAGTCAATAATCAATGAGTGGGATGACATTAAACTGAAGAGCTTTTGCTCAGCCAAAGAATTGGTCAAAACTGTCAAGAGAGAACCTAATGAATGGGAGATAATCATGGCCTGTGATTCCTCTCACAGGGGATTAATATCCACAATTTACAAAGAACTCAAAATACTTTATATCAAAAAATCAAACAATCCAACCAATAAATGGGCCAGATAGTTCAACAAATTTCTCAACAGAGAAAATTGAGCAAGGCAATGAACACATGAGAAAAGTGTTCTAAATCACTAATAATCAGAGAAATGCAAATCAAAACTACATTAAAGGGATAGAGAGATGGCTCAGCAGTTGGAGTGCTAGCCTGGCAATCATGAGGATCTGGGTTTGAACCCAGAACCAAATACACAACTAAATGTAGAAAAAAGTTCAGATGCAAAAATAAATACAATTAATTCTCTCCCTTCCTCTCTCCCTCTCTCTCCTTCACTCCATGGATCTTTTAAAACAACAACAACAAACTACATTAAAATTTCACCTCACTCCAGTTCAGATTGGCAAAGATGAAGATCATAATCAGTAACAGATGCTGGTGAGGTTGTGGGGAGAAAGGAATATTAGCACACTGCTGGTGGAACTGAAGAGGGTTACAGACACTCTGGAAATCAATATGGAGATGCCTCAAAAAATTAAGGATGGATCCATCATATGACCCAGGTATCCCTCTTCTGGGTATTTTCCCAGAAGAGGTAGAATCAGAATATTACAGTGACATAGCAAAATCGATGTTCATTGCAGTTCAATTTACAATAGCTAAATTATGGAACCAACCCAAATGCCCCTCACTGGATGATGGATGAATGTATCCAAAAGCTGTGAATATATATATATATATATATATATATATATATATATATATATATATATTCTAATCAGCTATTAGAAACAACTTATATTATGGTCTTTAAAGTAAATTGATGGCAATGGAAGATATCATGCTGAGCAAAATTATAGATTCAATGATCAAATGTTTTCCCTCATCTCTTGAGATTAGAACAAAACTCAGTTGTAGCTGAAAGATAGTCAAGCTCATGTACTAACTAGACTCTCCAAAGTTGCAGCATCATGTAATCTAGGAGACCCATAGGTATATAGGGGGCTTGGGGAGAGGCAGAAAGAGTGGAAAGGGGGAGAATGAAAAATGTTGCTTACTCTTTATTCATCCAACAAGTCAAATAATACTTATGTAATCATTAAAAAAATGGAAACATCAAAAAATTTTGAAATCAAAGGAAAATCAGTAGAAGAAAGTGTCCAGAGGGTGGGAGGATGTGAGGGAGTGGGGAAGTGCTGAGGATGGATACTGGACAAATTAAATTCTTATATTGCATGAATGAATAAATATGTAACAATGAATCCCATAATTATTTACAACTGTAATCACCAATAAATTTTTTGTTTTTTAAAGAGAGTGCTCCAGAGATTTTGTGCTGGAAAACAAATCTCAAAAAACTACAGAGAAGGCATCTACTCAGTCTGGAGACCAGTGTTCTGTATTGGTGAAATCATCCTCAGGCATTCTCTTAGAAAATCTTGTTGAAGATTAGCACACTATCTTTCAATGCAGTGAATGTAAAAGAGCAATATTTTTCCATAGATTAAGATTAGACTTTATTTCTTTGGTTTAACATCAGATTTAGTAGCTGATTTAAGATTAAGATACATGCTATATAAAAATGTATATCTTTATTCCATAGAAAAGCCTACTAACCCATACAAAATTCCCACAATGTAAGACAGATGAGAAAACTGGGGAGAATTAAAGAAAGGTCAGTTAGCTTCCCTCAGGTCAACTTTGCTCAGGGAAAACAGCCAGCAGAATGGCTTGCAAAATTTAAATATTTTTTTTCTGTCTTTGTAAAACATGTGTAGTTGATTTTATGTGGGTTAAACACATGCAAAGTGGAATTTAATACATATTATAATGATTGCTTTAGAATGATTGGTATATGAAGATCATTTTAATTATGCTAAATTTATGTGTATACAAATATCATGCTGTATCACAAGTCACCCAAAATTGTATTCTGATCCACTGAAATATTTCAGGAAATATGTTATATGAATATCTAGAACAACTTATATAGCATTATATTTATGTATATGTGCATATATACATACATATAATTACATGCATGTTTAATGCACATGCATATATTTCTTGATATATTTAACCATAAGTACAATTGAATTGGAGAATAAGAGTATAACGGCTCCATGGAAGAAAAGTGCTATATAAATCAGAGGCTATAAATGCACTACATATAAAAACTCCTAGTGCAATTTTAAAATTTAATAACTCTGGATGAACCTATGACAGAAGCAAAAGGCAAATATCATGGAAAAGCATAATTCATAGACTCTAATGCAGTTATTTAATGCCTCTTTCTTTATTTAGTGCTCACTGAGCTCTAAGAAAGTAAGCATTATTGGCCCATTAGGTTTTTGCAAAGCAACGGTTAAATTTATACTTACCTTCCTGTAATCATGTAGCATTGCTTTTTCCCTGATCTGATGATGACAGTTACTACTGGAGCCCGTACCCAGCATAATTATCTTTACTGCCTGGTTTTGAAAACTTGGAAATTTAATTTTCAAATCTATTCACCTGTTGATCAACTTCTTGCCATCTTATTCACCTATTCTCCAAGAAAATGCAGCCATTGGAGTCTTAGCAAAGCTTCCCTTTACTTCTCAGATGATATCATTTAGCACATGTTTATTATCAACCATAACTAGCAAAGATTCTAGGTGACAAAACTGACCTTCATTCATTTGCCCATTTCCCATACTAAATATTTATGTAATTACTGCTTTTTAAAGCCTAAGCAAATATGAGTAACTTCCTTATCAATATTCATAGCTTTGTGGCAATTCATCTTTTGTTGATTTTTGAAGTCCAGGTTCCTTTACACTAATCAATCTAGTTTCTGTAGCTGCAATAAATTCCAGTAGTATACTACTGTTAGCCTAACATGTGAGGAGTAAAATGTAAAATATATTAGCAAGATGAAATAGCAGAAAGACCCATTTGTTGTCTTCTCATAGGAAAACAAATAGAAACATTAATAAGAAGCTACTTTACCCATGTATACACAGCTTTTAAGTAACAAAGGTAGTAAGGCACCAAAGGATTGGTAACAGAGGGAAGCAATTATCACCTCACAGAATAGAGAAAATGTAAGGAGACAGAATTACCAGAGTCCTTAGAGAACAGAAAATTTGGAAGAGGGAACTATAGTCATTTGAGAAATCAGCTCCAGCTACAAATGTAACTGGGATACAGGAAGGGAATGGGGGAGAAATAATCTCCCTTGGTCTGTCCTTGACTTCCTCTATCCTGCTGGTGCATTTCATTGAATTTACACACCTGGAAATCAATAGACAGTGGTGTCTGGGGTTTGAAATGTGTACGTTTAAACCTTACAGGCAAGATATAAGGGTAAGGAAATGTAAAGAATCTTCTAGTAGGGATAAAAATGAACAAACAGGAAAATGACATGGAAGTTACAGGAATCCCAGGTGTTCTCTCTCACCTGGGAGGACTTCACATGGGCCATGTCCATTAAGCCTCTCTCTCCTGTTATGCAATAACCAAGTATTCATAGAACCTGAACAGTGCTGTGCCTTCCTCTCAGACTGACTCAACACAGGACAAGTGTCATAAAAGTCCTTGTTTATTTTCCTTGTTCCAATAATGTGTTAGTCAGCATTTCATTGCTATGACCCAGCTATGAACAGCTTGCAGGAATAAAGATTTGTTTTGGTTATAGTCAGCCAGCACCGTGGCTTTCAGCCTTAAATGGGACAGAACATCATGGTGGAAGAGTATGGTGCAGTAAAGCCACTCAGCTCACGGCAGAGAGGAAGCAGGAGGAGAGAAGGGGCTGGTGAGAAGATAAACTCTTCTTCCAGGACATGTCTCCAGTGACCTACCTCCTCCAACTAATTTCCATCTCTCAGGAGTCCATTCAGCTCTCAGTGGGTTAATCCATCAAGTGGATTAGTCAACTGATGAGGTCATAGCCCTCATGATATAATCACTGTCTAAAAACCATACTTCTGTACATGAGATTGGGGAAGACATTCCTGATAAAACCATAACTAATCAAGATAGTCAACATGCTCTGAATAATAGTGCTTTGTCAAAGAATGCTCTGCTCATTTCCACTTTCAAAGAAAAAGAAATGTCAAGGAGTCTTTACAAATGAACACCTTCTCTTGGTGGGATCCATCTTCTTCTTTTGGTTGTCTTCTTGATGTTTCCAAATTCAGTAGGATCTATGGGCTGCTCTCTTGGGGCTTCTTTTTCCAACTTTTAAATTATCTGTGTTTTAAAAGGCTGCTCCCATGATGAGTCAATGACCAGTCATATTAATCCTTAAAGATGACTATCTACTCTCATCCCTGACGTGAGTCACTGGCTTCTGATCTTGTGATTCATATTCAAACAATCATCTTCAGTGCTTTACTAGATGATTAATTCAGTGTACAAGTGATCAAACAAAAATCCATGATCCCACAATACCCACACAAGGTCTGCTGGAACAGCCTTTCCTGGGGCTGATATTCAGAGACACGTGGTCACAGGAACTCAGGTTCTCCACTGAAGTTCTGAGAGACAATGTACAGAAGTCTAGCAGTCAGATATCAGACAGATTGTTGGACATTTAAACTGTATGAGGAGAGTATTATCATCTCCCCTATGATTGACAAGTGTTAGAGCATGGGTGCACATCTTGATCTCATTCGTATCATGACTGATAGAGCCCTTGTCCCTTTCTGGCATGGTCTGAGGTCAGTGGCAGCTGTACCACATGGCAGAAACAGTTGGCATAATCTATCACCTCCTGCATTCCCAAGATGAACTTAAACCAGATGTCACCAGTTTTCAAAAGAACTTTCCAGAAAGCCACTCTATATGGAGTATGTTTTGGGGGATAATTAGCCCCTAATTCTTGTTTCTCTATGCTGTTTCTTTTTTTTTTCAGGCTTATATATTTGGGTTCTTACATTTAAAAGTTGAAGTTATCTGTTAAAAGCAACTCAAACATTTCTATTTAAGTCATTATTAGTGTTTTATTAATTTATATGTTACAATATACAAAGAAATGATATTTATTATATTGTAATGTAGTATTATATATTTTAGAGTTGTAGTCAATAGTTTTCTAAATTTGATGTCAGTCAAAAGGATAATTATCTTGTAATCAAATATTCTTCAACAGAGATGTATAGGTAAGACTATAAATGTGAACCTAATCGTAGTTGTTCCCTTTTACAGATGTCTCTTACATGACCCATGGTGATGACTAAAGCAATAGTACACTTCTCTTTGTTGTCATCGGATGTAGTTATATCCATCGACTTCAGGATGATGGTGTTGTTCATAAAACTATAGTTGATATATCCTTTTAAGTTTAAGAATTACAGAGTGCTTAGCCCCACGTTTGTCCTCATTCTGTCCTTCAAATAATATTTAATGAGCTAGTGTGACAACTGCACCAGTCTACCTGGACCTGGGTGATTTCTTACAACACATAACTTTCAGGTTAAAGTGGGAAGATACCAAAAATGAGTTTGTCACCCTTTGTATCTAGTATGTGCCAGTCATATAAAAATCCCTGTTCTTAAGGAGCCATGTGGTAATGGGAGGAGAGAGTATGTTGTATTGTGCTAAGTGCTGAATAATAACATAATACATATATGGAAACTTACTCTAATTTTTATTAGAGTAAGAAAGACTCATTAAGCAAGGGGAAATTTAGTAAGAGAATGAAACAGGGGACATATTACATGTGCTGATACCAGGAAGTAGAAGTCGGGAGCCAGAAAGATGTTTCCAAGGTCCCTGAGGTTAGGATGCTTCTGGATTTCACTAGAGTAATCAAAGAGGGTTGCCAGGCACACATAGTGATTGAGGGAAATTGCCCATGGATGATATCAGAAAAGCAATAAAGCCAGAAAATACCATGCAAATTGGGGCATGGTAAAGTTTCTAGAATCCTTTAAACAGAAATGTAATGTGCTTTCATGAACACTTAAAAGTCATTATCTTGAGGATTAATGTAGGGAAAGGGGCAAGTATCAAGAATAAAAATCTGTTAGGAAACCACTGCATTAATCCAGATGAAAAGTTGTGATAACATGAACCAGGGAGGTAAATGTGGAGTTGGTGTGCACTGTTGATGCTGCTCTGGATTTCCTAACAGATTGGATGCGATATGTGGGGCAAAGGAATCAAAGATGACTCCAATATTTTACCTATACAATAGAAAGAATTAAGTAGGTTGCAATTAAGACCAAAACTGGGAGGATTAGGGCTTCAGAGGATGAAGGATCAGAAAATCAACCTGGGAAATATTTTAAATTATTAGTCTTTGCAGTATGTTGACTACACAGGTAACTGTGCAATCCCCAATTTTTAGAATACACTTGTTAGTGTTTAAAGACCTAAAGTTAAGTGAATACAGATAGAAAGAGACTCAAGGACAGAGACCTAAGGAACTCCAGATTAAGAGGAAAGAAAGCAGGAAAGCAAGCGAAAGAGAGAGAAGGGGGGAGATGGAGAGAGAGACAAAAAAGAAAGAAAGGAGAGAGAAAGAAAAAGGAAGAGAGAAAGAGAAAAAGAAAGAGCAACAGAAAGTAGGTAGGAGGGAAACTAGGAGCATATCCGTTCCTGGCAGCAGAGGAAGCATTTCAAGGAGGAAAGATTGATGAATTTCATCTCATGCTGTTAATAACTGAACCAAGGTAAAACTAAAGATGAGTCTAACAATGTGGAGGTTGGCTTAGTGATATGGGGATCACTGGGGACTCTGGAAGTAACAGTTTCAATGGAAAAGTCTGAAGTGAGTTCAAGAGAGAACAGAAGGTAATAAACTGGAGAGAGTGAGTCTATGGAAAACTACTAGGAAAGAAAGAACAGAAGCTTGAAGTGGAAACTTATTTAAGACAGGACAATTTGAAGATGGTTGGAACAACAACACAGGTGGGTGCAGCTGACCAAGATACAGGAAAGAGGAGGATAGAAAATGGAGACTCAGGAAAATGAGGTCCTCAAGCAGGTTACAGAGTACAGGTGTTGGAGCAGAAATAACACCCACATTGTACTGCAGAATTGCCCCAATAAAGAATCCACAGCCACCACACTAACCACTACCTGGAGACCTGAGGGAGATGACTGGACACTTGACCCATGTGACCCACTTTAAGCTGAAGATCTCTGTCAGCAACCTTATTAGGGGAAACCTCTATAGTGTTTGCTTCTCATTGTCCCTCAAATCCAAAGGCATCCTGATGGCTTCTACCTGGGTGAACGTGAATAATTCCCAAAACACAGCATGGTTTCCCAAGGGCACCATAATGGGGGCCCTTTCATGCAACAGGGATCCACTTCATGCTTTAAATATGGACTTTGTAGTTCCAACAATAGCAGCGTATTTTAAAGCTGATATTTTTCTTTTCCTTCCTCTTCTTCTTTTTCCCTTCCCAACTTCAGGGGAAGCAAATTAATCCTCTTCCTGTCCTAGACTGAACTATTTGCCCTTCACCTCAGTGCACACAAGAGGAAAGAAATTCCAGACCTGGAAACCATAATGACAGCTCTCTCAGATATACGTGACACATTATTGGATCCACTGATAAGGATACCTTAAAAACATCATTTATCCCACTTTTTAAAGCCCTCTGCTACTTGAAGCAGTTTGACTGGCACCCTCTATGGTGGGAATCCATCCCATTTCTCTTTTGCTAGCAAAGCAGTAAAATTTCTTTTTGCTTTATCTAATATCTTTGTCCCCTGTATTGGATCAGCACTGGGAAAAAGGACCAAGCTTTCAGTGTCAGGACCAAGTGCATAAAAAGAATAAGGAAAGTCTGCTGTAGAGTGATTCTGGGATTTCAAGGCTTAAAAATTCCTGGAATTTTGAGCAAGACAGGAAGATGATCAAATACACTCCTACAAACACATATATTCAAAAAAATAGATTGTCTCAAAAGAGTCAAGAGGTTTCCAACGGAAATGGAGAGAATCATGGGCTGATTCCTCTGACAGGTGCCTCATATCCAGAATCTACAAAATCCTCAAAAATGTCAACTACAAAAACACAAACAACCCAATCAATAAATGGGCCAAAGAGCTAAATAGAAACTTCTCTTAAGGAAGAAGTGGCCAACTCCTATAAGGTGTAGTGTTTCCCCGACTTCTTTTTCTAATAAATTTAGAGTTGTAGGCTTAATATCCAGGTCTTTGATCCATTTTGATTTAATTTTTGTGCAGAGCGAAAGATAAGGATCTAGCTTCAGTTGTCTACAAATGGCAGTCCAGTTTGTCCAACACCATTTGTTGAACAGGCTATCTATCTTCCATACTATATTTTTGCCCCCTTTATCAAATATCAAATAATTAAAGATATGTGGGTTTGTCTCAGGATCTTCTATTCGGTTCCACTGGTCTTCGGTTCTGTTTTGATACCAATACCATGCTGTTTTTGCTACTACTGCTCTGTAGTATAATTTCAGATCAGGGATTGAGATGCCCCCTAATTCTTCTTTTCTATA
>PVKS010032187.1:0-22772 GCA_004027875.1 Aplodontia rufa | reverse complement strand
TTTTCCCCAGAGTGCTGGGGATTGAATCCAGGGCATCACACATGCTCAGTAAACACCCTACCACCGAGCTACCCATAAAACTTTTTAAAACCTTTTGTCATATAATTCCAAATACCACCCTTCCAACTTCCCACTCTGCATCTGCTGATTATTTAATAAACAGCTTCACAATTGAGCTACTTACAGTGATTTTTTTTAAAGAGAGGGACAGTGAGAGAGAGACTTAATTTTATATTTCCTTTTTCATGTGGCTTCCATTGCTCTGATACTTAGTTGTGTACGTGGTGCTGGAGTTTGAACCTGCATCCTCACGCATGCCAGGCAAGTGCTGTAACTGCTAAGCCACCAATCCAGACCCTAATTACAATGATTTTGACCAAAGTCTGGAGAACACCCCAAGGAACCCTCTCTAGGATAACCTGGATATGTTATCTCTGAGGCTTGCAAATTACATGAATAATGTACATAACTATCCTAACATTTGCAACCCTGGCCACCTGCAGACTCTTAAAGACTGGTAAAAAGTTTGCTGAGGTGAATATGTTGTCTTTACTTCCCCATCAAATAATCCAGAAATCCAGGACAAGCCTGAAAAGTGTTCTGAATTATGAACCCATTCTACCTCTATCGATTACTCGTTTTCCCCAGATAAAACAAAATACACCATAATAACCCAATTTTCTTACAACACATTGAAACACATCATAAAACTCCCATAAGTACGTATACACAGGCAGACCAACAGTATAAAACAGAAGAGAAAAAACTCAATATGTGTAGAACTAAAGGGCCTTTCAAATCATGAAAAAACGGCTTTTTAAAAAATGAGGTTTGTATAAAATAACAAGGTAGGATTTGTATCTCATGCATTTCATTAGGATAAATTCCAAAAGAAAAAAAAAGCTTTAAAAGTAAAAACTAGAGCTGGAGCAACAGCTCAGAAGTTGAAGCGCTCGCCTGGTAGGTTCAAACTCAGCACCATATCCACAGCTAAGTGTTGCAGTAACAGTAATCAGATGAAAGCATAAAAATGGAACAAAACAAGCGGCAGGCCACACAATGTAAAGCCAAAAACAATCTAAAGCCATGCCATCCCCCTTGCCAGGGGATCACCTGTGTCATTGAATTATTTTGATAAATTTGAGAATGGTATTATGATTGTGTTCTTAATCTTCAGAATATCAAAGAATTTAGGGAAGAGCCATGATGTCTGCAACTTTTAAACAGTTCCACAGCAAAGACAAATGTATAGATATGTGTACCTACAGATACATGTTTACATGTAGATATAGTTACATGGGAATAAAAGCTAACATAGCTAAATATTAACAATTGGTAAGTCTAGGAAATGGCTACATTATACTATTACAACTTTTCTGGAATTCAAAAATTTTGAAAACAAGTTTGGGGAAAATTTTTTTAAAACCCTACTAGTTTCCAAAAATTAGTTCAAATGTCACCTGCTCCACGAGGACTCCAGGATACACACAGATGGAAGAAATGACTCCCCTTCTGCATTCCTGAAGTCTTTACTTATGTTCATTCATTAATAAACTGAGTGAAGACATCATCAGGCCCCTGCCTCAAGCCCGTAAGTCTTGGTACCTCACAGGCACAGCTTTAGGCTCACGCTTTCCAACAAGTCCGAGATTAAATACGAATTGCTTAAAAGGACAACACACTACCTGGAGAATTTCCAGGTATCAAAAGCGGTTAGCCCCTAGGTAGGCTTATTAATTTCCTGCCCATGAGGTGTTGGGGGAACAGGAATGTTGTCAAGGGACTGGCTGGGACAAAGCTTATTCTGTAGGCCCCCTGTCAATGCCTCTTTAATATGCAGTGCCCATCGAATTCAATGACAAACCTCTCATCAAAATCACTCGTGTGCTTTCAGACCAAGAAACTAAATGTGCCCACACATGAGTGCCTGTTCACTCACTAGACCGCTTAATCACTTAAATTCCCACCGATTTCCCACCCCTGCATCACAAACTCAAAAGCAGGGCTACATCTTCTAACTCTCTGCAGTCTTAACCATGCATGCAGCCCTGCATATACTCAGCACTGTACAGGAGCAGAAAGCAAGAATTCTAAAAACTGACCCTAACTTGCCAAGTGACAAGACAGGCATTTTTCTTATAAGGCACAGTGTTTTCTCATCTGTACAATAAAGACAACAAGACAGCTCAAGGGACATTTGTGGACATTTGGAAACTATGGATACCTTAAGAACCCCAGGCTCCTGGCTGGGAACAAAGTGTGGCAAGAGCCAGAAGCAGCATCAATATCTAAGGACATAACTTTATTGGAAACAAAGTGTTGTGGTGAAAGAGAGCTAGGAGTCAGGTTCCGTGGTCGGCGGTGGCTTCTCATCATCAGGGGGGCAATCGATGAAGTCAGCCAGCATGGCAGCTGTGTCATCCTGCTCCTTTTAGGAACAAAGACATAAGATTTGAAACAGCTACACATATATACACAGAAAAGTGCTAAACCTTTTCCCTAACACAAGCAGCTACACCCATTCCCCACCGGCCCCCTTTCCACCCAGAGGTGCCTTCCCTACCTGGCCCTCACCTTTTCCTGTAGAACTGCAGCCTCTGCCTCTGTCTCCATCTCTTCTTCTGCAGATGTCTCTGGTGGGGGTGGCACCTTGTCAGCCCCACCCTCAGTCCCTTCTTCCAGCAGGGTTGGAGGAGCAGAGGGCTCTTCTTCAACAAGCTCCTGAGGAGGTGGCTCTGCAGCTGGACTTCCCTCTTCCCTCTCCTCACCCTGGGAGGGGAGCACCTCCGGGGCTAGGGTGGGGGCGGTCTCAGCCTCGTGTTGCTCCTCTGCTCCTGGCTCCTCTACTTCTAGCAGCAGCCCAGGCTCTGGTTCTGGCTCAGGCTGTACTTTGGGGGACTCTGGCGGAGGCAGAGCTGGAGGGAGGGTTGGGGGTGGAGGTCCACCTTCTTCTACCTCCCCTCCTGCTGAACCAAACTCCAAGTCTTCTACCTCTTCCAACTCTTCTTCCTCTTCCTCCTCCTCTTCTTCCTCCTCTTCCTCTAATTCACCTTCTTCCTCCTCAAATTCCTCTTCAAACTCTTCTTCCTCCTCTTCTTCCTCTTCAAAATACTCTTCTTCATCCTCTTCCTCTTCTTCAAAGTCTTCCTCCTCTTCCTCTTCTTCCTCTTCTTCTTCCTCCTCTTCTTCCTCTTCCTCCTCCTCTTCATCACTGCTGTTGATATTAATAACTGTCAAATCTTCTTCCAGGGCTGGGGGTCCTCCCCCTCCAGGAGTCCCCTCAGGGACCAGCTGGGGTGGCGGGAGTGTCACAGGACCAGGAACAGGTGGGGGTGGGGGTGGAGGGAGAGGCCCTGGGGCTGCAGGAAGCTCTTCAGGCTCCTCCTTGGCTGGCCCAGGAGGGGAGGCTGTTGGGGGTCCAGTAGGGGCCACAGGGGGAGGAGTGGTGCCTGAGGGTGGGGGGGGCGGAACGGGTGGAAGCCCCTCAGGTACAATCACCACGCTGTCATCAGAGTCGCTTTCCAAGGAGATTTCCACGTCAGATGCTTCCTCCTTATCATAGTGGACAAAGGCTGGTCTGGGCACTCTCCCCCCAAAAGTTTCATCTGGGGGAATGGTGGGTGGAGGAGTCCCAGTAGGGGCAAGAACAGGGTCCTCATTGGGGCCTGCACGGTGGTTCTCAGACCCAGGAAGGAGACGGGGAGGAACAGATACCAGACCTGGGACAGAGAGACCTAGGTGGTTGGCTGTGGCTGGAGGTCCAGAGCGGGCGGAGGGCACAGGACCTGCAGAGGGTACAGGGCCTGCCGAGGGCATGGGGCCTGCAGGAGGCATTGGGCCTACAGAAGGCATGGAGCCTACAGAGGGCAATGGGCCTGCTGAGGGCATGGGACCTGCAGAGGGCATGGGACCTACAGAGGGCATAGGGCCTGGAGGATGGAAGGGAGGGGCCCTGAATGGAGATGGGGCCTCAGGAGGGGGAACTGGGGCAGGTGTGGGGCAGGTGGGACCCATGGCCTGTAGGGGAGGAACTCGGGGGTGAGTCAGAGCAGCACAGGTCACCAGTGCTTCTGAGCAGAAAGAGGAGACCTGAGGAAGGAAGAAAAGACCAGTGTGACCCTGAGGAACACAGTGTCTCATGGGCCTGCATAAAAACAAGAGAATCCACGAACCAAAAATGGCCTGGGGCCCCAGTCAGCAGTTACCTCAAGACTGTCTTCTCGCTGACCGAGGGAGAAAGCTTGCAGGGCACAGGCGAGAGGAGGCGGGCAGCGAGGAGAAGGGGCCAGCAGCAGTGCCAGCAGCAGGCGGTAGAGTTCACGGCGACAGCAGGAGCTGGTATATGGGGAGCTGCCCAGGACCTCACCCTGCTGGACACCCATGACCAGGGGCAGAACCAAATCATGTAGTCTCTGAAAAGGACAGAGAGCACACCTAGAAACTTGGCCCAAGACTGTCCAACCCTTCTCTGGGTCCTCCTCCCAGGCTCCTTCACCTCAGGGGGACACATCCCCATGTTCAAAGAGCAGCAGTCCCCACCCCATGTTCCATAGGGACCAGGCTCCACTAACCCTATGAGTCTCCTCCTTGATGAGAGGCCCACACATGAGGATGGTCCGGCTGAGGCCTGGTAAAGAGAATGGCATCTGAGAGGCAGGCTATTGCCTGGATGAAGACCAGGGTTTCTGAAGCACAAAGCCCAACAGTGGCATCCAGCTGCCACCACCCACCCTAGGGAAGGCATTTGCCTTCCCTCAATATGCTTGTTCATCCATAAAATGGGGATCATAAAAGCACCTCTAAAACGTAAGGCTGCTGATAATACTGAAATGAAATCATGTAAGTATACCATTGTAAATGTGCATTTATGTACTTGAACAGCTGGCTCCCCCATTCACATGGCCAGTGAAATACATGGGACCCAAAGGAAAGACACCTACTAAGTTCATCCTACTACAGCTATTTCTGTTGTTAGATTAGTGGTTGCATCGGAAGCAGGAAGATCTGCCAGGCAGCCTGCCCTGTAGGGGAATGTGAGCGCTAAAGGCAGACATTTCCCAAGTGCTGCTAGAATTTTACCTGACATATGGGGTAAAAACACCAAGTGTTTGTTAAGTACATGAAAGGAGATAACTGAAACCCTGGAGGGGCAGGGTAAACTATCAGCACCCATCTAAAAGCAGGACCCAAGATGCCACCTGTAGCCCCCAAAGCTACATGGCTGCTTCTGCTCCTTCTGTAGGCCATCCCTGAACCACGCAGGTCCAGGGCTTCACACACCTCTCAGTGCAGCTGCACAGACATCACTGTTGGCATTGCTCTCTCCTTTCCTGTGGCTGGGTGGGGTCAGAGCCTCCCCCATATCCAGCTTGATCTTCTTGGGGGCACTGGGCTTCCCAGTTTGCAAACCCACATCAGGGCTCCCCCGGGGACTGCGTAGCTGGGGGTAGAGGAAAACAGCAATCATGTTGTATACAGGCAAGGAGGAAGGCAGAACAGAATCAGGAGACAGTTTGGTAAAAAGGCACATTTGTACAAAGGGCAAAGGAATGGAAATACAGGAGCTGAGTTCTCACTCACCTTAAGGGCATCAGCTGGTGGGGAGATGTCACTGAGTAGGTGAGTCAGCAGGGCCTCTCCAGAGGCACCTCCCTGAAGCACCCCTGCCGAGGCCCCACAAACCTGTACCCATAGCTCTAAGACAGCATACACTTTGGTCCGAATAGTGCTACAGTATGAGCAAAGAGAGCAGGTTATGAATGGAAAGTGGACATGCCAAAGCCCCTGACCCACTTGTGTGCACTCTCACCCTCTCCCCTTTATCCCCTCCTAGACGGTTACCTGTAAGGCCTCTCCTGGCCTGGAGGGAGGGTATCCCTACCGATGCTCCAGGCATTGAGAACCTGGGGAAGCAGGCGACTGACCACGACCCCAAAGCGCAAGAGCCGGCCACCACATCTGAGGGCAGAGATGGAAGGGTGACCTTCACTTCCAGCACACCCTAGATCCTTCTCCACACCCAACTAAATCTCACTCACGCAAGGATGAGTGCAGAGAGCAAATCCAAGGCTTCAAGGTGGATAGAGGGCAGCAGCAACAACCGCAGAGGTCCATCTCCAAGCAAGCTCTGGAGGGAAAAAAAAAAAAATCAGCAAAATAAGGAGTGGGAGAAGAAAGCAAGAGTCAGAGAAACACAGACACAGAGAGCAGATATGTGACTGTACACATGTACACATAATCAGGAACCTACTCCCTGGCCACAGCTCTCCCAACAAAATCAAACTCTGATCCTCTAAACAGACCCTGGAATGGAGGACAAAGGGAAAATAGCTGAGCTTCTCAGCAATGACTCAGCTGATTCCATGGGGAAGCACTGGCCACAAGCAGTCCTACTCTACGTGAGAAAATCCACTCTGACTTTAGCATTTGTGTCAGGGAAACACAGGGAGTTATGGTCAGGAGCTGTCTAAGACAACCTGAGGGATGACACTGGGGACCCTCAGATCACGTAGTGCTTTTTTGGTTGACCAAGGTCTTGAACGAGGGTTATGTATAAAGGAGAAAGTCCACTCACAATATTCTTGCCACTGACACTGAGGGTTCGGCAGATGAGATCCAGGACTTCCTGCACAGGCACAGACACGGGAGCTCCAAACTCAGAGCTAAAGAGAATAAGACAGGGTAGTTGCAGTCTTCCCTCTCAGGGCTTTTTCCTCCCAAATGAAGCATCTCAAGCATTCTGAGAACCTGAAGTTAAGTCTCTGCTGAGGCTTTAACCTCCCCTCAGAGCAGGCTCCCCAGCACGGCTCCATACCCACCTCAATCTCCTTCTCCATGTTGACAATAACACTCCCACCTCAATTCGTCCTGCTCTGGGACCCTGCTCCAAAACCCACACACCTGAGCATGAGCCCCAGACAGCGGGCAAGTCCTGAAAACCTCTGCCGAAGCCGTAGGAGGACATGAGCATCACCATCTTCTGAGTGGGAAAGCAGTGTCTCCACTCCAGGGCCTTCAATCTGAGCAGGAGCTGGGAACCAAAATAACCCCCTTTTACACTGTTTTCATTCTATCCCCTCCATTTTCACTGGTGACATATAACCAATTATGTTCATCCCTTTTGCCTAGCAACCACCTGCCCCAACTCTCTGGCCCACCCTCCTGTTCCCTCCTGTCAAGCTTCCAAATCCCTGTCCCAGTGACTACCAGCCCTCTGGTCCCTACCTGTTTCTGCGCCTTCATACAAGGCCCCCAACAGGGTGTGCAGCGAGGTCAACAGGCTGTGCAACTCCTGTTCCCAGCTCTCAGTGTGCTTCAGGCCCTGGGAAAAGCCAGCCCCTAAAGAAGGCAGCCTGGAATAGCACTCACAGGCCAGCTGCGGCAGGAAAGGCAGACAGCCAGTCAGGTGGGAGCTAGCTCAGGAGTGGAGCCCCATCCCTCTAAAGCCCAAGACGGACGGAGATCAAAGGAAGCTCAAGGGACAGTGAGGTACAAGAAGCCAGATGGGCATAGGACAGCAGAAGAGGAGACTCGTGTAGGTGAATAGTGGAGAACTGGAAATAGGATCCAAAAACTATAACATAGAAGCCAAGAACAAACCAGCAGAGGCTCAGATTCCCTGAAGTCTGAACCTCTCTCCCTTCCCTTTACCTGCTGGAGCTGAGGGCTCAAGGCATCCACTCGAGACAAGAAAAATGAGGCCAGCTTGCCCTTGAGGGAAAAAAAGGGAGCAGGTTCAGAGGCAGCTCCAAGGCCAAAGATGCACACTCACCCACTCCCAGTGGCCGACTGTCTACCCAGTCTTCCTTTCCAATGGAGACAGGAAGCACATTGCCCTGCTATCATACACACTTTCATGGTAGAAAGATACCCTGCATGTCAGATCTGCTCCTTAGCCTGCTATCTGGGTAGGGGTGGATGGGTGGGGAGCCAGGGCCCTGCTCCACAATTAGGACTCCTTCCTGCCAGTTTTTACAAAATTACAATCATCTCCCTCAAGCCAAAAGGACAGAGTCCTGAGAAACAATCGCTACATTCCAACTCTTAACCAGCTTAGACACAGAAACAAGAGTCCAAGCTGGGCTGAGTATAGTGGCATACACCTATAATCTCAGCAAATTGGGAAGCTGAGACAAGAGGATCATAAGGTCAAAACAGCCTCAGCAACTTAGCAAGACCCTGTCTCAAAATAAAATATTAAAAGGGTTGGGGGTGTGACTTAGTGGTTAAGCACCCCTGAATTCAATCCCCAGTATCAAAAACAAAAAAAACAAAAAACAAAAAACTAAGTCAAGCTGGGAATTGTGGGAATTGAGGCATATCCAGAGGTTATGAGGGCAAGACAGGCAAGGGGAGAAGGAGGACAGGCCTGTGGAACAGAACAAAGGCAGTGACCTGAGCAATAAGCAGTGACCTATCAGTCAACAAACCAGTGTACCTGTGACTGTCACCAACAGAATATACTTATTTTCATTTCATATTACAATGGTAACATCTTGAAATATCATCCACATGCATCATCAATTTGAAATTACAGAAATTAGAAGACCTGCCTCTAGATCTATAATGAATTCTTATAACTTTACTTTGCCTGGGCATCCATTGTGAATATAAGCTGGACTTTCTCATACCAGAATCAGGGCTCAGTCATCCTGACAGTATCCATGAGACAAGCACTGCTATAGCTGATCCCAGGTAGGGGAGGCTCCAGGACCATTTCCCTTAGGATTTGGAGAGTATTTGCATAGCTGATGTGGTAGGGATTCAGAATACTTCAAACCAAAGAGCAACCACCCAGTGTCTCCTGATTCACCAGCTTCTCCAAGGAAGATAGGCGTTCAAGAGATCAAGAAATACTAGTCTCCACTAATTGTGGCTCTTGGCCTTCTCGGACAACTTGCTGCTCACGCTTTTTCTGAGACAAGTTGGACTGAGGCCAACAGAAGTCTGCTTGTGTGAATGCAGCAAAGCAGAGCACAGTGAAGTGATATGGCTCCAACGACAAGGTCTGCCCTGGTTGACCCATAAAGTAAGCCAAAGTTGTTCCAAGTTCATTTGGAACATTTCACATAAAACATGCATGCACTCCCCACCCTGCCAGCATCCATGAGTGAGCGCGCACACACACACACCAGGTCCTGGGTATCTAACTCAATGGTGGGGTTTGTTTCCCCATTCATTCTATGTAACTACAAATCAACTTGGCAAGGAGAAGGAGGTAAGGCAAAGCCTCAGCAGAGACTAACTTCAGGAACTCAGAATGCTTGAGATGCTTCGCTTGGGAGAAAAAACTCTGAGATGGAAGACTGCACCTGTCCTGGGAGCATCTGGGGGATGGGACAGAAAATAGATAAATATTTCAAATGACAGCTATCAGTTTCCTCAGCACTGGTCTGCAAGATTTCACAAGTACAGACTGCCCCTGGTACCTCTGCACAAAGCAGATTCCTATCTGAGATGTTAGCAACAAAACCAAACTGCTCAACAGAGGGATGCTTTGCAGATGACATTAGTCTTACAGAAATAAAGGCAGACATATCCTGCAATCATATATGAACATTTTGTTGTCTGGTTTGGAAAGAGTACACAAAATACAGACCATAACTCTAAAAACTACAGTCTGGAAAAGGCTAATTACAGATGAATTCTCCCAACTACTCACATTGAAAGCGTAAGAGGCAACCACAAGGGAACAACTTGGCATTCTAACCTCTGTGACTATTCACATTTCCACCCTGCTGGTACACTCAATTCCTGTTCTGCTTTTACATGCAGATGCAGGTAGATGCAAATACCAAAGAGAGCTGAATCAAAACAGACATTTGTAATACAACCTCACAAACTTCTGATCATGGACAGTAGCCTGTGCAATCAAAAAACTTACAGAATATTTTGCAAGACAAGCAGTGAGTAAAATGTTAGTAAATAACAGCTTTAGTAACCATTAGTAAAATCCATGAGTTACTCCTTTACCAAAGTCTTTCTCTAACTAACCTACGTTTCTATAAGCTGTGGTTAAGAGCATTTATTTGAAAACAAAGAATCAGCAAGGACATGAGCCCATGCTCGCTGAGAAACAGCATCTACTCCAGGACTTTTCAGTACTGTAAGTAACCAACCAGTTACAGTGGTCCTTCTGCTTAGCTGTGGGGAACATATTTCAAGAACCTTAAGAGACGGACTGGAGCAGTGGCTCAGAGGTTATGGTGCTTGCCTGGAATGCGTAAGTACAAGGGTTCAAACCCCAGCACCCCCATACACAACTACATGTCAGAACAATGAAAGCCATGTTCAAAACTCAATAAAAATTGATTATATCTCTCTACATATCCTTCTGTCTAAAAAACAAAATGAAAAAACAAACAAAAAAAAAAACCAAAGAGATGCCTGAAACCAGATAGTTGAAACCCTACATATACTGTGTATTTTCCTATCCATGCATACCTATTGTAAATTCTGAGTTATAAACTGGGCACCATAAGAGAATAACAATAACAGAGTAGAACAATTTCAACAATATATTTTAATACAGGTTATATGAATGTGCATTCTCACAGGTGTTCTTGCTCTTGACACCTTAGCAGCCATCTCAAGTTCTCAGACTATTGTAGTCATAATGCTGTGTTCAAGTAAACCTTATTTTACTTTACAATGTCCCCACAGAGCAAGAGAGGGTTATGCCAAAGAGAAGCCATAAAGTTCTTCCTATAAGTGAAAAGGTGACAGTTCTCCACTTATTGAGGATAAAAAAAAAAGTACATTGAGGATGCTAAGATCTACAGTAAGAACAAATCTTTTGTCTGTGGAATTGTGGAAATAAATTCATACTATTTTTCCTCCCAACATAAAGCCAACTATCATTAACTGTACCAGATATATATATATATATATATATATATATATATATATATAATAAGAGAAATATATATATGTATAATAAGAAAAACATTTAATCTACAAGGGAACATCTACTGTTTTTTAGGTATAGTTTGCACCCAATTACATAGCAAACAATAGATAAGCCAATTACAAATGACCCTGTAACTGTTACTGCTTTTGTAGAATTTGTAAACCATTCCTATCTGTTAACAGCAGCTCCTTGAAAATATAACTATTTCTTCTCCTAGCCACCTCCCTCACATGCCCCATGCACATATCCTGCCTGTCTGACCTGCAAGGCCCTGCTGTACGTTCACTTGCGCGGATCATAACAAGGGGGTGGGGGGAGTGGGGTGACAAGAGTTGAGGCAGAAATATAAAGAGAAAGAACCATTAGTGGAGTTGTCCTATGAAAATGTTAGGTCAAGAAGGGTTCCTAGCCAGGTGTGGTAGTGCATGCCTGTAATTCCAGAGACTCAGGAAGCTAAGGCAGGAGGATCACAAGTTCAAAGTTAGTCTTAGCAACTTAGCCAGGCCCTAAGCAACTTAGGGAGACCCTGTCTCAAAATAAAAAATAAAAAGGGCAGGGGATGTGACTCAGTGGTTAAAGCACCCTTGAGTTTAAACCCTGGTACCGAAAAAATAAAAAAGACAACTTCCAAAAGGAAGTTACAAGCATTTCAGAACAAAGATAGGACGGTAGAAAAATGGATAAAGCATTCTAGAACAAAGACTCAGAGAAGGCAGAGCAGAAAAAGAAAGGAAGCAGGACACAATGGCACAGGCCTGTAATTCTAGCTACTTGGAAGGCTGAGGCAAGAAGACTGCAAGTTCAAGGACAGTGTGGGCAACTTAAGAAGACACTGTCTCAAAATAAATACAAAAAGGGCTGGAGATATACGTTGGTGGTAAAGTGACCCTGGGTTCAATCCCCAGTATAAGAAGGAATGCAGGGGACTGTAGGGAGGAAGGAGTCCATGGGTTGGACCCTAGGCCTTGGCATCAGACAAATAACTACAGATTTTGTTCCCTGCTGATAAACCAGTTGCTTAATTCCAATTTCATTATCTGTAAAGATTAAACACATGCTCCAGGGTAATATCATTACAGTTGTTCAGATAGGATTTTAGAAATCTCAGGGATAGAATCTGAAGTTAAGAGAGCTCTCAAGGCTCCTGGTAGGGAGAAGTTTCCATGAATACTTACTTTGAGAGAACCACAAGCCCGAGGGAAATAGGTCATACAAGCCTTCATTCCTTCCAATGCTGACTGCTCACACTGTGGAAAAAACAAAATCAGGAAGAAGGAAGATGTGAAGAGCCCAATGGTCCCATACACCCCACTGCATTCCACCACCCCAGAAGGTCCTTTCTCCATACACTCACTTTTTCTTGCCCTTGTCTCATCCCACTTCTTCAATTCTATTCCTTAATCACATTCTTTAATCCAAACACCGTAAATGAGACAAATATTCCCTAGGTGTAAAGCAGCAGAAGACAGGGAAGGTGTCTCACCTCTGACCTGAGGCCCAGCAGGGAAGTGAGAAGTCCAGGAAGATGGTTGATGGAGATGTCCCGGAACAGTGTGGGAAGCTGAGCTGCGTATCGGAGCAGGTCCCTCAGAACAGCCACAGCCAACTCCATGGTGGGTGGAGGGTCCTGGGACTAAGAGCAACAACACCCATGTTGCCAACCTCACCTTCACTATCACGGACAGGAGGAGGGACAGGAGGTGTAACAACATGGGGCTTTTGAAAAACACCATGGTTAGTGTCAATAATACTATCAAGTCCACTACCTATAGGTAAAAGGGCCACAGAATATACAGGATCAAAAAGAACACAGCTGACTTCAGAAAGGACCTATGCTTTTATCTTTTTGGGGTAAAAAGGTACGGAAGTCACATGCTAAAAATAGTCAGACTCATGTATTAGACCCAGCAAAGGCATAGCAAGGGCAACCATAGATATGTGGGGTGGGGGGGATAAGTGGTGGGAGGGGAAAATAAGAAGGTAAATCTAGGCAGACAATTAACAATATAGCATACTCTTTACTCCCCCTCCCCGAGAATCCAAATAATACTTATGCAATGATTTAATTCTGGAAAATTCACAACCTAAGCATTTATATTGCTTATAAGGGCAAAATACAGACGAATCAAGAGACTGGGGTGTGAACGATGTGGGGGTAATATCATATTGTTACTTTGTATGCATTTATGATTGTACAATAACTCAACTCCTTAATAAAAAGTAAAAAGACCCAATTAACTAGCCAGGTGCAATGGGGCACACCTGTAATCCCAGTGGCTGGAGAGGCTGAAGCAGGAGGATCACAAGTTCAAAGCTGGCCTCAGTCAGCAACTCAGTGAGACCCTGTCTCAAAATTTAAAAAAACGAAAAACTGGAGAATCACAGCCTTTGGGACAGGAGTCTCCTGTGTTTCTCCTCTGCCAGCAAGGCAATAAACCTTCATTTTCCTTTTTCTCAAAAAAAAGAAAGAAAGAAAGAAAAGAAATTAAAAACTAGCTGGGGATGGGGGTCAGTAGTTAAGTGCCCCTGGGATCAATCCCTACTACTCCTCCCCCTAAAAAATCCAATTAACTGGAAGGTCTCAAGAGTTGTTTTAGGGTATCCTGCTTCCAGGTACCCCTCCACCTTACACAGTCTCTGCCCTTCTTCCTTAAATAAATCCTACTTTTTACTACTCTTTCAAAAAAAAAAGAAAAGAAAGAGTTGTTTTAATCTCCCACACTATTATTTTCCTGCTCAGAATGAAGAAGAGTGCTTTTCACACTCTCAAATGAGGGTCAGCCACAAAAAAAAAAAAACAAAAAAAAAAAACCTGCCCCATCTCTCCAAGCTTGCTTTTAGCTGACTTAAATATACCGTGAAACTCAAGGGAAAAAATTACTTGGATTTAGAAAATTAACACTATCTAAAGACAAAACATTCAACACATATCTCCTTCTACACCACAGTAAGCCATGACCCAGCAAAAGAAATACAAATACTTATCCAGTAGTAAGACTAGGTGGACCTACCAACCACAAATGAGCTCTCAACACTGTCCAATAATCCTACTGCACTGGCTAACTTTCTCTGTTACTCAAACTTCCTTGAATTTCCAAATCCCAACTTCTCCCACCACTGCCACCTCCCACATGGCCTTGCCTACAACTTAGAAAACTGAAGCCCAAAGATGGAACCACCTCAGCTTCCTGCTTCCAAATCTGGAAACCTAAGCATCTTCCTCCAACTCTCCCAAATCAAGTCTGCCTGCTCCTGTTCAAGGACAAGCTCTACACTGTGCTTTAAATTCTATCCCCTCCCTTCTCAAAATTCTACCCATTGACCACTCTCTCTCCCTCAAATGGATTCTTCCCACTGACATTTACACATGCGAAGGTCACTCCCATCTTTAAAACTCTTGAGCTGGGTGTAATGGCACACGCCTATAATTCCAGACTCCAGAGGCTGAGATGAAAAGATCACAAATTCATAGCCAGCCACAGAAATTCAGTGAGGCTCCTCAGCAACTCAATGAGACCCTGACTCGAAGATAAAAATAAAAAGGACAGGGGATGTAGCCTAATGGTACATCACCCCAAGTAATTATATATATTTTCTTTTCTTGCGCACACACAATGCTCCACTTAGCAAACCTGATTGCCCAATTTCTCTCCTTTATCATTAGAGCCAAAATCTTGAAAGGCTTACTTATCTTCCCTACTTCCATTCCCCTTCTCCCACTTTCTACCCAAGCTAGCATGGCTTCACCGTCTACAGCCTTACAACTGTTTTTTAGAGAGAGGGAGGGACACTGAGAGAAAAAGAGAGAATCGATTTTATTTAGTTTTTCACATGGCTTTTGTTGCTGAAACACTTCGTTGTGTATGTGGTGCTGGGGTTCAAATCCATGTCCTCATGTATGCCAGGCAAGCACCATAAACCACTGAGCCACTGCTCCAGCCCCAGTCTTACAACTTTTGAAGTTACTAATGATAAGTAATTCAAGATCCATGTCCTATTCCACCTCAAGGAGTATTAACAGAAATGACTTCCCTCAAGAGTCCTTCCCTTCCTTTTCTACTGTTGCCTTGGTCTTGATCTCCTTTGTTAAACTCATTCTCCTCTGCAAGACCATTACCTGTGGTGTGCCTTAAAATTCAGTTGGTAGAAGGACACATCTTGATATCCCATCCTCAGTGTCAACTGCCATCTAAATGTTGAATATTCCTTCCCTTGTAAAACATACCAACTAAAGCCCCAATCCTGAATCCTCAAGGCTGCATGGAGACACCTAGCCACTTCCAATCATGCCAGATCAGGGGAATGCTCATTAAGACAGCTTCTACTTAAAAAACCCAAGGTCATAGCTATCGTGTTTTCTCCCATCCCTTCTAAACCTGCTGTCTTCCACAGCTCCCTAACACTAATCATTCATAAAGCCTTCCCATTTTGCCTCCAGCCTCACTATGTATCTATTTCTCATCAATGCTACTATCACCACCTTCATCCAAGCTTCCTCATGGACTTCCTGTTTTCATTCTTCTCCTTCTAATCCTTCTTCCACACAGCAGCCAGGGTGATATTTTTAAATAAAAATGTGACCACCACCATCACCACTGTCTCCCCACCCCCACTACTATGGTTTTAATGTGTCCTCCAAAATTCACATACTAGAAACTTAATTCTCAATGCAACAGTGTGGAAAGGTAAGACCTTTCAGAGGTGATTAAGTCATGAGGACTCTGCCCTCGTGAATGGTTAATGTCATTTAAGAGTGGGTTTGTTATGAAAGTAAGTTTGGGGCATGCACACTCACCCCACTACCCCATACTCCTAACTCCCAACCTCCCCACCATGTCATGATGCAGCAAGAAAGCCTTTACCAGATGCTGCCCCTCAATCTTGTACTTCTCAGCTTCCAGATAAATCTCAGTTCTTTATAAACTAATCTCAATTCTTCATAAAATTTTCTTGTCTGTTAGCATTTAGTACACTAAGATACCTACTTATGGGGCTGGAGTGGTGGCTCGGCGGTTATGGCGTTTGCCCAGCATGCATGAGTACATGGGTTCAAACCCCAGCACTCACATACAAAACTAAGTGTCAAAGCAACAAAGGCCATGTGAAAAACTTAAAAAAAAAAAAAAAATTCTCTCTCTCTCTCTCTGTCCTTCTTAAAAAAAAAAAAAAAGATATCTACTTAAAACCTTGGATGAATTCCTACTGCTCTGAGAATCAAAATCAAAATCCTTAACATGGCCATCAAAGTCACACATGGCTTGGTCTCAATCTATCTTCCCAGTTTGTATCTCATCAACCCCAGCCACACTAACATACTTCCAATTCTTCAAATGGCAAGGTCCTCTTCTGTCAGGGTTTACGCACTTAGAACACTTTTCAACCCAATTAACTACTACTTATCAGTTCAGGAAAGCCCTCCATAAAACTCTCACCCCACTACAACAGTTGGGTTCAGATCCTCTTGTATGTTCTCAGAAAACTAGTCTTTACCTCCACAGTACCTACCTCAGTTTATCACTTCACATTCATTTGTATCACTATTCAGTTAAAATGTCTTCCATTAGAACAGGAATCAGCGAACTAGGATCTGTGGGTGCCTGTTTTTGTATGGCCCACAAACTAAGAATCGTTTTCACATTTTTTAACGTGACAGAAAACAATACACAACAGAAACCACAAGTTGAAAACATTTACTATCTGCAAATATTTACTTCATAGAGAAAATGTCCCAACCTTTGTGCTAAACTCTAAGCACCACAAAAAAGAGTCCAAGTACATCTTGCCACTGTCTGCCCAGAGCTTAGCACATAGCTTGCTGTATGTGCTCAGAAAATGCTTATGGAGGGGCTCAGCAGTTATGGCACTTGCCTTGCATGCACAAGTACGCAGGTTCAAACCCCAGCACCACTTACACACTGAAGTCTCCGAGCAACGAAAGTCCATGAAAAACTAAATAAAATTGGGCTGAGCACTGGCTCAGCGGTTTCGGCGCTTGCCTGGCAAGCACGAGGACTCAGGTTCAAACCCCAGCACCATATACACAACTAAGTGTTATGTTAGAGCAACTAAGGCCATGTGAAAAACTAAATAAAGTTGTTTCTCTCTTTAAAAAAAAAAAAAACTAAATAAAATTGATTCTGTCTCTGTCTTTCTGTCTCTCACTCTCTCTCACTGTCCCTCTCTTTAAAAAAAAAAAAAATGCTTACGGAGGGCTGGAACGGTGGCTGGGTGATTACGGTGCTTGCCTGCCATGTGCAAGTACATGAGTTCAAACCCCAGCACAACGTACAGAACAGTGTCCGAGGAATGAAAGTCACATGAAAAACTAAATAAAAACTGCTTCTCCCACTCTCTCTCACTGTCCCCTCTTTAAAAAAAAAAAATGCTTATGGAATAACCAAGTGCAGACATCATCAAAGGATGTAAAAGAAGGTAGAAATTTAAACACTAAAAGAGGAACAAGGAGTAAATCAAAACAAACATCCAGAAAAAGGTACTTCAGATGTCTGCCATTCATTAGAAAAGCTAACTAAGGCGGGGCACAGTGGCACAAGCCTATAATCCCAGCAGCTAGGGAGGCTGAAGCAGGAGGATCACAGATTGAAAGCCAGCCTCTTCAGAGCCAGTCTCAGCAACTCAGCAAGGCTCAAAGCAACTCAGAGACCCTTTCTCAAAATAAAAAAATAAAAAGGACTGGGGATGCGGCTCAGTAGTTAAGTGCCCCTAGATTAAATTCCCAGTACCAAAGAAAAAGAAAAGAAAGAAAGAAAAGCTAACTAAGGAGTGAAGCTGTGGAAGATTACAATGTGTGATAGATTAGATAAAGTAAGCCAGCAGACAAAAATATCAAAAAGTTTGAAAAAATGTTTCTATTTCAAGTTTAACCTCCCTGTTTTCAGGAAATTGCTTCTGATCATTCTCTCCTTAGAACTAAATGTCCAAGGCACAAAAAACATACCATCCCAAAAAGAGGATCAGGGAGGGTGGTGGGCAGCCAAATCCTTACCTGCAACACCTGCTGAATGCTACGAAGCCACGAGACGCAGTGTTGCTGGAACATCTCTGTAGGGCTCTCTCCTACCAGCAGGGACAGCAGACACAGGCCCTCGAACCTTACAAGCAAGAAAAGTATGACACAAGTAGGTGGGGGCTACTGACTATTCTTTTATTCTCATGGGCTTCAGCAGGACTTCACCCCCAGATCCACTGTGATTTCTACCTCCTAAAATGTTTGGAGGACCTTAAGTGAGGTGGGGGCAGCAAGGAAAGAACAGAGCAGAGATAATCCCAGGTAGGGAAAAAGAAACAGGGAGCCGGAAAGGATAGGTTCCACTCAAGTAGGCTCACAAAAAGAATGAAACTCCCCACCCTCCTGGAAATGGAGAAATCTCTTGATCTATGGGGGTGGTGACAACAGATGGACAGATGCACATATAGCCCTCTTCGTCAGAGAACATGCACCTGAGGGAAAAAAAAAACTGAGTGTGGTGGCATACGCCCATAATCCCAGCAACTGGAAGGTTGAGGCAGGATTACAAATTCAAAGCTAGGCCTTAAGCAACTGAGTGAGAACCTGTTTCAAAAAAAAAGAAAAAAACAAAAGGGGGCATTGGAAATGAGGCTCTCAGTGGTTAAGAACTACAGGGTTCAATCCCTAGTACCAAAAAAAGACTTACCGAGTTTTGATGGATCCCAGACGTGCATTACTGAGACTCACCAATGCTCCAAGGGCTGAAAAATTCTAAAAGAAAGAAAAAATAGGAGTGAGTTGGGAATAAGACATTAAAAACACAGGAGGAATTCTCCAGGCCCTTCCCTGTCCCAGTACCTATAAAGCCTTTCTGAAGTCACAACTCCCTTGAGGCCAAGAGACCATCCCTTTAAAAGCCTTTAACCTGTGTCCTTTTCTTCTGTGGGTAACACTCATATTAGCCCCTCAGCTCTTCCTCAAGTTCTAGCCTGTCTGATCCCTTCCTCCATACTGTGCCCAACAAATCAGAGCTAACAGAAAAGAGACCAACTCCCCCACCATTAGAATTCAACAATGGGTCAGGTTCACCTTTGATCCCTGGACACACAGCATAGAGACATCCAGAAATCACAGCTGAATGGATGTTGAACTCATCATCCCCTATCCTTCTGCCTTCATAATCAAGCAAATCCTCTCTCCTGTTCCTGGCTTCCTTAGAGCTGTAAAGATGACAACATGAACCTACTCAGAGTCCTTCTAATCCTTCCCTTCTCTCATTCTGTGAAGGCCCACGAAATAGGTTTCCTCACTGGCCCTCCCACAGGCAACCTCTCTACCATCAGAAGGGTCAGACTACCCTTATGGCACCGGTATCTCCCTAATAGTATGCATAACTATTCTTTCTTTTTCTTCTTGGTACTGGGGATTAAATCCAGGGGTGCTTTACACTACGTTATATCCCAAGCCCTTTTTATTATTTTGTATTCTGATACACGGTCTCGCTAAGTAGCTGAGGCTAACCTTGAACTTATGATCCTCCTGGCTCAGCCTCCCAAGTTGCCAGGATTACAAGCATGCACCACTCATTCTTTCTGAACCCAAATCATGCACTGGGTCAGGTAAAGGAAGACAGAGCTCAATAAACATTTATTCAATATTTACTTCATGTGTGGTTTTATTTTACGTGCTAGGAAGCTCACTTTCTAGAGGTAGAAAATAAAGAACTGAGGAAGTAAACACAGGTTGAACATCCCTAATTAGAATATCCAAAATCCAAAACATTGTGCTCAGCACAGTGGCGCAAACCTATCATCCAAGCAACTCCGGAGGCTGAGACAGGAGGATTGGGAGTTCAAAGCCAGCCTCAGCAACTTAGCAAGGCCCTAAGCAATTTATTGAGACCTTGTCTCAAAATAAAATATAAAAGAAGTCTGGGGATGTGGCTCAGTGGTTAAGCAATCCTGGGTTCAATCCCTAGCACGCCAAAAAAAAAAAAAAAAAAAATCCATAACATTTTGAATGCTGGCATGATGCAAATGGAAAATTCCACATCTGACCTCACACGAGAGGTCCAGTTAAAACATAGGTACATGACAGCTTATTCAGGGTCCCCAAGGGAAAGAGGGCCCCCTCAGCTCTCTTCAGCTGTAATTATCTTTTCCACAGCTCAAATTTCCCCATACCAGCCCACTCACAAAAGTTTATAAAATGCAGGCCTGTAGGCCAGACTAGCCAACAACAGGCGCCCCACGATGTCCACATGGGAGGCCAAGACTTATGTGCATTAGTCGGTGTTTGGTTTTGCTGCTTATTCTCTGCTCTGATGTAAACATATTGTTGAATTTTTCAAAAAAACCTGCAGATATCCCTATGGGTAACAAAGGTAAGAAAAACGCATGTGTATTTACCTATAGCACACACAGGTGCCCATAACAGTGATGATGCAGATGATGTTAACACTGGAGAAAAAGTGCCTATAGACGACTCGGTGAAAATGTGTTAAGGGCTCACTGAAGGACTATAGCAGAGTGCTACCATAACCAAATAAGGGATCAAGTCCATCTGTAAAATCAGAGAGAGACTTCTAAAATCCTTATTAGCAGGGTAGATGACTCGAGGAAACATTTCAAAAAGTCATCCAACAAAATGCTTCTTCTTCCCTAGAGGACCCACTTCCTAGTCTTGCAGCTGTTAATGACGTTTCTTCTCACCCATAAACTTAAAACAGTGCACAGTAACCTTTCAGTGAAAAAATGTATAGGTGGGGTTGAGGATTTAGCTCAGTGCCAGAACTTGCCTAGCCCATACAAGGCCCCGAGTTCAGTCCTCAGCCCTGAAAAAAAAAAAAAAAAGAAAAAAAGAACTGGGGATGTAGTTCAGTAGTAAAGCACCCCTGGGTTTAATCTCCAGTGCCAAAAACAATATTACATGAAATGTCCTTCAACTATATAACGTGTATACGTAAACATATAAATTTCATGTTTAGATTTATGCTCCATTCCCAAGATATCTCATTATGCAATAATATTCCAAAATCCAAAAAAATTCAAAATACAAAAAAACACTTCAGATCCCAGGCATTCCAGATAAGGGATACTCAACCTGTATATATAGTATGTCAGATGGTGCTAAGTGCTGTAAGGAAGAATGAAGCAGACTAAAGAAGGAAAGAAATGCCCTGAATAGGGAAGGGAGACAGTGTTTAAGTAGAATGGGCACAAAAGTCCTTTCTTAAAAGCCCATTTAGGGGGCGGTTACAGCACTTGCCTGGCATGAGCAAGGATGTGGGGTTTGAACCCCAGCACCATGCACACAACCAAGTGTTGAAGCAACAAAAGCCACATGAAAAACAAACTAAAACTGATTCTTTCTCTGTCACTATCCCTCTCTCTAAACAACAAATAAATAACTTTTTTTTAAAAAGTCCATTTAGGTAGACATCTAAAGCAAAATGAGAACAAGACGCACCCTCATACACTGCCAGTAAAAGTGCAAAATGAAGTCACTTTGGAAAACAGTCTGGCAGTCCCTCAAAACATTATACATGGTAGCACACACCATGTAGCCCCAGCTATTTGGGTAGGAAGATCACAAAGTTCGAGTCCAGCCTCAACAACTTAACAAGCTCCTATCTCAAAATAAAATAGACCGGGGATGTACCTTAGTGGTACAGTGGTAGGTTATCCCTAGGTTTAATCTCTAGAATGAAAAAAAATTATACACAGAAGATTAAAAGATTATATATGATCCATAAATTCCACTCCTAGGTGATATACCCAAAGAAATGAAAACGTGCTCAAAATAACTTGTAAGGAGTTCACAGCAATATTATTCATAATAATTAAAAAGCAGAACCTAGGGGCTAGAGCAGTGGCTCAGTGGTTTCGGTGCTTGCCTAGCATGCATGAGGACCTGGGTTCGAATCCCAGCACCACATACACAACCAAGTGTCTGAGCAACGAAAGTCATGAAAAACTAATAAAACTGATTCTTTCTCTCACTGTCCCTCTCTTAAAAAAAAAAAAAGTAGAAACTACTCAAATATCCATCAATTTCACAAGACCCTATCTCATAAAATAAAAAAGGTGTGGTAGAGTACCCCTGAGTTCAATCCCCAATACACCTGACCATACACATACACATACACACACACACACAAAACCCTAAGAAAAGTAGACTAGTGGTCACCTAGGACTAGAAGCAGTCAGGAAGGAGCTAGTGGGAAATGGAGACTATCAATGGGTATAGAATCTCTCTATGTAGTGATGAATATGTGAAAAACAGTTATGGTTACACAACTCAGCAATTACAGTAAAAACCATTCAAATGTACACTTTAAATGAGTGAACTATAAGATATATGAATCATAGCTCACTAAGTGTTTTTTAAAAAAGGAGATGTGAGCAGAGTAGTGACATTATCTGACCTACAATTAAAATAAATAAACTCAGACACACCAGATTATAATGATTCACACTTGTAATCCCAGCTACTCAGGAGGCTGAAGCAAGAGGATCACAAGTTTGAAGTCAGCCTGCACAACTTAGTAAGACCCTGTCTCAAATTAAAGTAGAAATGGCAGGGCATTTAACTCAGTGGTAGAGCTTTTAGATAGTGTGTATGAGGCCCTGGTTTGACCCACTTTTTCTTTTTCTTTTTCTTTTTTTTTTTTTTAAGAGAGAGAGCAACAGGGGCTGGAGCAGTGGCTCAGTGGTTTCGGCGCTTGCCTGGCAAGCACGAGGACCCGGGTTCAAACCCCAGCACCACGTACACAACTTAAGTGTTGGAGCAACTAAGGCCATGTGAAAAACTAAATAAAGTTGTTTCTCTCATTCTCTGTCTCTCTCACTATCCCTCTCTCTTAAAAAAAAAAAAAGAGAGAGAACAACAGTG